>PITA01019578.1:0-37191 GCA_004023965.1 Spilogale gracilis | reverse complement strand
CCCAAAAACGAACTTTGGGATGAGCAACACGGGGCGTGGTAATCTTAATGAGAGCAATGCTGGTGAAGTGTTAAGGGCAAAACGTCTGGAAAGGGGTCACAAAAGAATGAGGAGAGAGGTGCTGAAGAGAAGGAATATATGCAACTGTGTCAAGAAAAGGAGACAAGATGGTATCTGAAAGATGAACTGAGGTAGAAAGGAGTTTTTTTAAAGATGGCAAAACCAACAACAATTTGTGCCCACTTATGGGAACGATCCAGTAGAAAGGAAAAATGTAAGCAGTAAAAGAGGGAAATAGCTGGAATAACAATTCTGAACAGGAGAGATAGAGAGGAGTGCTCAGACATGAGTGTTAGGCTGTACCTGACAGGAGCAGGCTCAGAGCATGCAGATGAATGGAAAGAAAGCAGAGCACCTGGCCAGGGCAGGAGGGGCCATCTGCAGATGCAGGGGGGATGGGGAGTTCAGGATGTTCTCCTTCTGTTTCTATTTTTTCTCAATGATAAAGTAAGCAACATACTTTCCTGGGATACATAAAATAGTAGGATCCAAAAAATGTACATCCCATATCATGGAGTCTTGTTAATTCATGAAAGGAGTTAAAGTTAGGGGGGAAACACATTTAAGCAACTTTCATACGATTAGAGTCTGCAACATTTTGGTCGTTTCTTAAAAACTTCATTCCATAGAATAAGAGGTAAAACATCATTTGGAAAGAAATTTGTCCCAGAGTCTTTCATTAGCTTTTGTCTATGTATTTTAAAAATCTGAATTCCAGGTAAAGCTATAATAATTAATAAAGACAACAGTAAAATTTTTATTTTTTTACTTTTTAAGATTTTATTTATTTGACAGAGAAGATATATAGAGAGAAAGCACAAGTAGGCAGAGTACACAGGGAGAGGGAGAAGCAGACTCTCTACTGACTAGGGAGCCCGATGCAGGGCTCAATCCCAGAACCCTGAGATCATGACCTGAGCCGAAGGCAGCCACTTAACCGACTGAGTCACTCAGGCACCCCAACAGTAACAAAATTTAAAAAACATTTTTCCACATGTTAACTACATATACAACGTTATGCCTTATTTCCAACTCCAAGTCCGTTCATGATTTTTTATGTAGTTGTTAATCAGATTCTATTCCTTGGGTTGTTTATGTGTGGATTTGTATGTGTCCCAGCTGCATGGTTTCATTTTAGTGGCAATGTAATGTCCTATCACATACACAATCATTTCCTAATACTAGGCACTCAGAGGTTTTCACCCAGATTTTTTTAAGACAGAATGGGCAAGGGGGGAGGGGTGAGGGAGGGGCACGACAGGGGACAGAGGGAGAGAAAGAATCCTCAAACAGACTCCCACTGCCCCAAGCAGGGTTTAATCCCAGGATCCCACCATCATGACCTGAACTGAAATCAAGAGTGGCTGCTCAACCAAATGAGTCACCCAGGTGACTCTCCTCGAGTTTTTTAAAATTACATATTGTACATCTATAACTATCTTAACACAAAGTGAGTTTCTTTACTTCCTTATACTACAATCCCTCAAGCAAAATCTCCAGATCAAAAAATATCAGTTTACAAATGAACTCCAAAAGCAGAGACCTTGCATTAACTTCTGTACTGCAGTGTTTAATTTGGTACTAATATATGTCAGTAACTCTAAATAGGTTTGTTGAATTTATGAGCAAAAGAACAAATGAATGCAACATGTTAAACATGTCAGGATATTATGTAGAATATTCTCTACAAAAAATCATTCCAGGAGCACCTGGGTGGCTCAGTTGGTTAAGAGTCTGCCTTTGGCTCAGGTCATAATCCCAGACTCCTGGGATCAGGGAGCATGCTTCTCCCTCTCTCTCTCTGCCCCTTCACCCTCCTTATGCTCTCTCACACACAAGCTGTCTCTAATCCATAAATAAAATATTTAATAAAAAATTTTTTAAAAAATTTTAAAATTATTCCAATTTATTTTCCAACCAGAAATACTCTTCCTAGGGTACAACTAGCCAAGCTGTTCCTAATTTGTTAATTTAGTAAGTATGATGTAACCTTAATTTTCACTTCAAATTATTAACAAGGTTTAACACTTTTCTAAGAGTTTATTCACTAATTGCATTTACTTTGCTGTTAAACAGCCTATTTAATATTCTACGAGCATATTTTTTCTGTTAAATAAATATACCACAATATTTTTCCAATCTGTCATCTTGCTTTTAAAACCTCTAGAGGTTTTAGGGATGCCTGGGTGCTCAGTTGGTTAAGCATCTGCCTTGGGATCGGGTAGTGATCCCAGGGTCCTGGGATTGAGTCCTGTATCCTGCTCCTTGCTCAGCAGGGAGCCTGCTTCTCCCTCTCCCCCTGCTTGTGCTGCCTCTCTCTGACAAATAAATAAAATCTTAAAAAAAAAAAAAAACCTCCAGAGTTTTTAAAAATTATAATGAACCATATCACTGATAAAAAGAAAATCACCCCATTCCTATTTTTTAAACTTTAATATCATGCAATTTCATTTACACTTTTATTCATATTATTTCCTTTTCTCAATTATTTAATAATTCTTTTACCTGTTGTCTTATCTAATGTGTTGAATACTAAATGCAAATAGCTGAACCTATTGCTGAAATTGTCATGCGGTTCTACTCATCTCTTTTCTGACTTTAATAATATATTATTATGCCATATAATAATGTATCATATATTTGAAGTAATTTCTACCTAGTCTTTCATTACTGTTCCCCTAACCTCATCACCATTCCTTTGTAGAATTTTAGAATTCTACAAAGCATCTTACAAGAATTTTAATTACATACATGTAATTAAGTTATATGAAGAACATTAAATCCATCTACTAACCTAGCAAATATCATTACAACCACTTCAGCTTTCACAATCAAGAACTGGATTTTTGGGGGCGCCTGGGTGGCTCCGTCATTAAGCATCTGCCTTCGGCTCCGGTCGTGAACCCGGAGTCCCGGGATTGAGGCCCACATCTGGCTCCCTGCTCAGCGGGAAGCCTGCTTCTCCCTCTCTCACTCCCCCTGCTTGTGTTCCCTCTCTGGCTGTGTTTCTGTCAAAAAAAATAAATAAAATGTTTAAAAAAAACAAACTGTTTTTTTATATAATGGAGAGGTAGCGCACACACTGGTCCCTGATCAGAAACCCAGATTTTAATCTCAGCACTGTCGTAACACTGACAACTGACAATTTATCAGACCTCTCCTACACTTGCTTTAATTCACTTGAAGTACAGAAAATACGAAGCTTCTTGGTTAATGAATGAATACACATAAAACATATGCACACACAGGCATAAAGGATAAACTCTGCTTCAGGATCTACTGTATTTTGACTTTTTAGAATACTTCTAATAAACTGCCTTTAAGTAAGCATTACACCCCAGGAAATGAAAATTTGGGATTTTCGAAGAAAGATTACTCCAGGAAAAATGACATACTGTTAGAACTCTAGGTTCTTTGGATGAATTTTAACATCAGAAATCATTTTAAAAGAGACAAGTATAAGAAAGAATAGTAAACTCCTAAAATTCTACGTATTTTTCCCACATAGGAGTGAAACAAATGTAAGATTCTGTGAGAATTCCCAAATAGCTTTCGTTCAACAGGCATGAGAAAGGACAGTAATAGTTTTGGGTTTTGTGCGCCGCCAGGCAGGCATGGCTCCGCATGACCTCTGAGATACATGCTACTTACCTACAAAATCACTGATGGCCAGCTTACACTGATTTTACTAGTCCAAAAATGTGGAAGGAGGAGTATCAGAAGCCATTTTCTTTATGATTTTATAGTAAATATTAGCATTAGGTAGACTTGGCATTAACGGCTTCAGATCTTACCCTCATGTTCATTTATAATGATGTCTGCATCTCAAAAAGCTGTTAGGTGTGTGTGCAACCCATTTTCAGTCATTATACTTTTCTTTCAGGACTACAAGCAGTTGCTAACCAGACATTAAATGGTCAGTGTTTAGTCCCTGAATAAGATGCACCCAATTTCAGTTTTCAATTTTCTCAGTTGCAGGGAATGAGTTTCTGACATGGAGTCCTAAACTAACCCCCAAAATATGATAATGGAGTTTTAGATGAAAGCTTCCATTACTAAAATTCTTTTTATTCCAAGGCTATTACTTTCCAGTTTTTATTAAAACTATTCATTCTTTGCCTCTTAAAAGGCAGATATATCTTTTCCACTGGGAACTTAACTATTGTGTCTACAAACAGGCATATAAAATATTACATTATCAACCGCCAGCTCCAACTGGTCCCTTACCACTATCCAATATAATACCCTAAGAAAGAGGTTCACATTTTGACTACTTTCTTATTCAAGCCATACACTTACCCAGGAAAAACTGCTTGCTTTCCTCAATGCTTTATATTTATCGCTTCTCCCTTCCTCCACCAGAAAACTATTCTCTTCTCAGACGAGCTATGCTTATAACCTTCTCCAAGACCCAGTCAAAACTTCATGTGTCTTGCTAGATCTTACATAATATAAAATAAACATCTGAAAGACAGTACTGTTTTGCTTTGAAATTTGTTCAATGCATATCATGAAATTTTTACTCATCTGTTAATAGTTATGAGAAACATTAAAACCTAGTAATAATTTTATTTCCCCTGACTGTAAAATGTTGGTAGGGTGATGACAGAGTTGGTTCCAGCTGATAACAAGAGCTCCCATGTTACGGACACCCAGGAACCTGTACATGCATGAGCTCATGTACTTTCTACAACAATTTCTAAGTGCTATCATTACACTCACTTTAGAGATGTGGAAACTGAGGCACACAGTGGTAATTTGCCAAGGGTCATGCAGCTTGCATGTGACAACTTAACAAACACTGATGGTTTGCCAGGCCTTGCCAGGTCCAGTGAAAGCAATTTACAAGATAAACTCATTTAATCTTCATAACTACCCTATGAGGCAGGTACTATCCCCATTCTTCAGATGAGGAAACTGAAGTACAAGACTTAACATGATCACCTGGGTCATAAGTGGCCGGCCAGAGTGTGAGGCAAGGGAGTGTGGACCAGGGGCCATGCTACTCTACTTTCTGAATGAACAGTGCAGCAATCAAATGTGGACCTGAGGTTTCTAACTATTCAACTATAGCGACATCCTGTTGAGAATTATATTTATGCATTTTTCAGTTTTACAGAGTCGGTCCACATTCTTTTAACATTATTTATTTGAGAGAGTGAGAGAGTGCAAATGGGGGAGGGGCAGAGGGAGAGAATCCTCAAGCAGACTCACTCCCTGCTATTCGCAGAGACCTACAGGGTGCTTGATCCACAACCCATGAGATGAGGACCTGAGCCGAAATGGACTTGGAAGCTTAACCGACTGAGCCACCCAGATGCTCCTACAAATATTCTTTATCTACATTCTTTAGTACACACATTTAAGAGCTTAACATATAAAAAGTATGGTACTAAGTGCAGTGAGAGGACATAAATACTATTAACACCTCATTAGTTAATAGCAGGAGTTTCTGGTCTACCAGTAGGGGAGAGCCATGGCCAAAAGGCATATCACAAAGAATAATGCAGTTAAATGCCATCAACGTGGCTCAGAGAAAGTACTAATGTTTAGCAGACGCCAACGAAGAAAGTTTTCATGATAAAGCTGGACCTGGAAGGATGAGTAAATAACCTATAGATACTAGGGGCACAGCAGAGGGGGAGGGAGAAGCAAGCTCTCCATGGAGCAAGGAGCCTGATGCGGGGCTCGATCCCAGGTCCCTGTGATCATGACCTGAGCCAAAGACAGACGCTTAACTGACTGAGCCCCCCAGGCGCCCTGACACCCTACAGATACTTCTATCATGGGATTAACAACACATCACTGTGTTCTCATGTTTATCTTTCCCAGTAGACTTAGGTCTTTTAAAGATAAGAACTATTTTTATGTTAGTCTCTCTAGCATTCAACAAAGTCATCACTCAGAAAATGGCTATGTGATGAGGGTAGAGAGAATGTTACAGAAAAGCAGAGGAGACATTTTTAGAATCTTGGTTGCTGTCCCACAGGCAGTACGTCTGTGCAGTCCAAGTCCCAGGGCCCCATTTTCACGGCATTCCGCCTGACTGCAGTCCCTCTACGGTCGGTATGGAGCCGCCGGGCTGTAGAGCACAACAGCCCTAACTGCAGGCATCCCTGGTCACATGTCCTTGGTGCAGGGAAGAAATATCCTAACTTTGCTTTTCTCATTGCCACTTCTCGATAAAAGTAACGGCCCCCTAATATCACGGAAAATAATTATGCTAGTTGCAGAGAGGTGACAGTATCCCAGAGCAGAGGAGCGTGGATAGACTCTGAACCCCGAACCCTTGGGAGCCAACTCAAGCTCCCGCACTCAGGAGCTCTGAGACCATATGAAAATTACTTCTCTTTGCCTTAAACATCTTCATTGTAAAAAGAACAAAATCATACAATAATCCCAGTGGATTACCTAGATTATGTGAGTATATGCAAAACATTGAGCAACGTCCCTGGCACAGAATAAGCATGGAACAAGTGTTAGGTATTAAATCGAATGCCCATTCACGTTGTGCCCTGCAGAGTGACTGCTGGGACTCACCCCCCCGCCCCGCCCCCAGTGGAGGCCAGACATGATGAAATCAGGGAGAGAACACCGCTGCCACCACACACTGGTGGCCCCCCCCATCTGTGCCCCCAGGACACTGCTGTAGTGCTGTGCAATGAAATCCCTGCCATGTGGCTTTGGACACACACACTCCAAACCACAGCGCTCCAAACAGCGGTGCTAGGAGTTAATAAAAGGTCCAAGTAGAAAATATGCGGTACTCCCAACTAAAGTTTAGAAGTATCTATAAAACTTGGCTCTTTTTTCTCTCTACATCCAGGGAAATTAAATTTTAATTAAAATTTAATTTTGGGGTTTTCTAGCAAGTACAGATTTTCCTCACGACAACGGAAGTTTTCTCCACAGAAGGCTTGCTACAACTTACTCTGAAGGTCAAAAGGAAAAGAAAGTTAAGAGGAATGAAAAGAGTTGTAGACAGGAAGGATGCATAAAGGAACCAACTTTGATCGGAAAACGGAAAGGAAAATAGCCTCCTGGGCTTTACAGAAAGAAGGCAAAGACCGCTTGCTATTTGAAATCTACCAGCAGGTTCTCTATCATTAGATGTGTTAAAGCCAAAGACACTGGTGTCAAGGCAGTCAACTTAGACTGTGTTCTGACTTTGAGCTTAAAATACAGACAGAAATATGGATGGATGAAAAAAGAATGTCTTATACTGGTCACATGAGCAACTCCACAGAAGTCATGTTAACAGACTTCTCTGTCATCTTACTGACAACTCACAAGAGGAGGGTGTTGCAACACTACTAGGCAAACATAATTAGGTCATAATCCTCAGTATAACTCTGCCATCAAACAGAAAAGTAGAGTGGGTGTGGCACGTACATACAATGTGTCTGAAACAAGGAAACAGAGGAAGTAAAACAAAGCTTTACTTTGCCATGTCAATTTCATGCTGGTAAATCCAACAGAGAAATTCTGCTTTAAAAGATAAAAATGAAAGAAGAGGTGGGGAGGTGGGGGGGGTTATGCCCTGCAGAGTGACTGCTGGGACTCCCCCTCCCCGCCCCCAGTGGAGAGGGGGTGGCAGGAAGTAGGAAAAACAAACTTGATGGCAAAAAACAAAAAATAAAATCACATCAGCTGATATTTTAAAAATCTAGTTGATTCTAACTAACCCTGCTTACCTAAATTCCTTATTGTCACTAATCTCAGTACTGAGTTTTTGATCAAATAAGGCTTTACATTTGCTTTGCATCAAAGAAAAAGAATTCAAAGTGCTATTTGAAAAAAAAAAAAGTTGTATTTTTAGAAATATTACTCTACAGGTTGTAACAGACTACTTACAAGGTGCGATACACAGCCACGAACTGTGTGCCGGTAGAGGGAGTATTGGGACAGGAAAAACTGATTAGATCTAAGATTAACTCAACAAACCCAGTGCTGTATAAATTAATGTCAATTCTCAGTAAAGGTTTTGAATACTGGTTAACATATGAACTTAGACACTTCCTGATATTTGTTACACAGGCACTAAATCACTACTTATAATGAGCAGTAGAGTAAATGCCAACACCAACGAGAAAGGACTAAATGAGACAGTCTGGTCCCAGGACTCAACTCAAGACAAGAGCAAAATAAACCAGAAGAACCAAAGGGAACCTCTGGTGAAAACAAAGTCTAAAGTAATGCCCTATTCAAACAGGCACTTGGTCAGCTGATTTGTTGTAAAAAGAAAACTGGATCCTTAAACTAAATCAAACACGAATACCCAATTTCTGAGTCTTTTACCATATGATTTACTTAATACAGACTAACAACTACACTCCACTGCTCGGTTATCCTTATCTTTTTCAAAGATTTCTGTTGAAGTCCCCCCAGACTCTTCCTACTTCAGTAATTCATGGCCACTTGCTATGTTTTACCTATTCTGCAGTGAGCATCTCAGCAAAGAATTTCTAATACTACAAAATTCAAAGAGGCAAGAAGGTTTGGAGAAGAAAATAAAAGTTGAAAAGCAAAAGGATGGGGATACAAAGGATGTTTACTATGATCACATCATTTATAGCTCCCATGACAGTCCCTGTATAGGCATTGTCAAATAATCCCTATTCAGAATAACCCTCCCTCTCCCCCAAAACATCATTCTAGTTTTATTGAGAGCCCCATCATCACCCTTCAGTCACTTATTCTTTAAAAACTGCTTTTTTAATGCCTTTGCACTTGTTAATGCTACCATAAATGCCCAGTAGAGTAATATAAGCAAAAGACTCCAAGTCTTTTTTTTTAAGTCCTTTGTACCAGTGACCTTGTCCTTTAGCTGCTATAAACTGTTTCCACATGAAGCAAAAACAGACCTGTTTCCCATCTACTTCAGTTAGAATTAATTAACATATGTAAAGTTATGCAGGACGCCTAGTAGAAACTGAAGCACTAAACATTAGCTCCTTTCCCAGCTACCTCTACATCTGAACTCCTACCCATCCTTCAAAAACCCCACTTATAAATATGTTTCTGTAAAATCTCCCATGTGTTCTATTTACTTGCCCTCCAAAAGAATCTACTTCCTCCTCCTCTGGCTCTTAGAGAAACTTTTACTGTATTTTAATTGCTTGTTGATGGTCTTTCCTTTCTATTAGAGAATGAACACCTCCAGGGTGGGATTTTTACCTAATTACTGCCTACTCCAAATCGGACAGAATTAGTAATGGAAGCTTAATTAGCATTTGTTGAATAGATAAATGAATGATTGCACTGAAGTATTGGAAACTAAAACCGTTAGTTGGCCTTTCAATTATTTTTATAATAACACTTTTTTAAAGAACAGTCCTATGTTAAAATGATACCCTAACAGAAGTGGAATTACTCTTTTAATGTTTCTGCTCACTATTCCAATCAGTAAGTGCCTCCTATAGGCTAAGAATACACATCAGTGAACAAAGTCAACAAAAGCCCTGTCCCCATGGGCTGTATATTTACTACAGGCAAATCTATGGAAGAAATCATCACTGCAAATGTCTAAAAAAATAAAAATAAAAATAAAAAAGCCACATTTTGTTACTTATCAACATTTACTAGGGTCAAAAGGACCAAAAAACAAAACAAAAAAAACCTTCCCACTTCCGTAATTTTTTTTTAAGATTTTATTTATTTGACAGAGAGAAACACAGCCAGAGAAGGAACACAAGCAGCGTGAGTGAGAGAGGGAGAAGCAGGCTTTCCGCTGAGCAGGCAGCCCCATTCGGGGCTTCACCTGAGCAGAAGGCAGAGGCTTAAGCACTGAGCCATTCAGGGGCCCCCTTCCCCATAAAATTTAGTTACTCAAAAAAGGCATGAAATTTACCCAGATTTAGTGTACTTAAGCAAACAAAACTAATTTAGTGTCTCCCTAGTCCCCCCACACACACACAAAACCTCATATTAAGGACACATTTCCTCCTACCTAAAAATAACTGACTTGTCCCTTGGGAGGTTAGTAATACTTTTGAGTTTTAAAGATTTTACATGTACAACTGCATGCTTTGTATAATCCTCATTGGAAATGTGGTCTATTTCAAAGTTTATGACTTTAGCATTTCTCACCTTACAAGTAAAGAAGGCTTTTATGATACTTTGTATCAGGGCTTCTATTCTGAGTGTCTTTCTGAGCAGATGGGTCACACCATGAATCAAATCAGGCCCATGCCTCAACTGGGATGCACCGTCAAGCAAGCGGCCCAGGTGCCACAGAGCGAGGCCGTGAGCTACGCAGGTGTCTACAGTTCCGCACATCAACCTTTCCAATCTTAACTCCTGCTTCATTCTTTGTCGAAGCATCCGCTGTGCTTTATTCACTGGCTTAGAAGGTCCTTTCTGCATCTTTATTAAAACACTATTCATGTGGCAACATAGGAAGAGCTTCCAGTTTTCCTCTCTTAGGATAACTGTACCATTTTTGAATGCATCAGCCCTCTCTCGCTGAGAGACCATCTCAGGGAGCCTAGCAAATTCAACCAGGGTTATTCCCACCCTGCTACTCTTACTGGAGTTAAATCCTCCACACCATTCAGCTGCTCACAATATCTGGAAGGAGACCTTACCCAACAGGGGCTCAATTTTCCCAGCAGATAAAGAGTAAACAGAGTATCCAAATACCCAACACTTGCCACACCTAAATTCTAGGAAGCCTCATTCAAAGATCTCTGCAAAACATTATTCAATTTCAAAATCACAAGATTCATTCTTACTGAACAAATCCTGCCACCTAAAATTATGTTATTTCTGTCAGAAAAAATAATAAACATGGTTCAGGTGTCCCAAGCAGAAAACAGGGAGAAAAGAATCCTCATCATTTGACTTTAGCCACAAGTTATTTATCAAAGGGTCCTGAAGGCACAGGTAGTTCCTCTAGAAGGTTTCATTTCAGCTGTACTTTTCAGTCATTTGGACTTTAATGTGCCAACTTAATATTTTGCTAAGAGCCTTACCCTGCTTCACTAATTAACAGTACAATAAACAAAAGTCAGTAAAGACAGATTTTGGATATAAAGTGCAGAGAGCGGGAGTCTAGGTTCATGGTTCCTAAATGGGTAATTGTATAAATGGGGCTCACTTCCCCTTACAGACCACAAGGAAGGGGATGAAAAACATAGTACGTCAAGTGGCGAATGAACAAATCATTAGGGGTCTCAGGTTTAAAGAGTTTTCATCAAGCCCCACCCATAGGGGGGAAAAATACTTTGACAGCACTGAAGAAAACTGACTTATAAAATGAAACATTTAAAAAGCATCAGCAGCATGTCTTAGAGAAATTATTAGCGAGATTTGTCTCAACCCCCTACTTTCCCTCAAAAGTGCTTTCTAATAATACCCAGCACATTCCAAATAGCTTCTGTCTGCCAAGATCTTGCCAATTGTACCTCCCCTGCTCAGCAACCAGGGTGAAAAATCAATGCCTGGGGAACCTTAATCCTTTCATTTTTGAAGTAATTGCAAACATCTATCTTGCTGGGCATTTATCCACAGGGGGAGTGGCTCGTAAATGAGTTTAATAAGTGAACATGACCTTTAATAGATAATTTGGTTCCCAATGGGAAAGCAAGAAAGGCAAAGCGAAAAAGGAGAATGGGTGGATGTGGATTTAAAGGGAAAAGTTAGAAAAAACAGAAGGAATTCATGTGGGAAAATATATGAAAGCAAGAATCAATACAACAGTGAAGGGAGAAAGGGAGAAAATACTCCACTTGAAGATAAATGACTAGAGGAGAGAGTACCAGTAGCAAAGAAGTCTCCAAAATATTTAACTTTAAAAATTAGCTTACTGGGAATTTAAGGCTGATGGAGCTCAGAATGTGGACTCTTAGAAAAGGGGCTGGCAGCAGAAAAATAAAGAGAGACAATACAGTAAAGACAAACTCCAGAGGGGTATCAGGTAGGGCTGGATCAAGGCGGTGACCGGGGTTCCTCTTAGCGCGAGGAGAGGCAACAATCGCGTGAACTCACTTGTCTGTGGGGGATCGAAGATTCCACGTGGGCTTCGGAGAACCACAGCGAAACCACCCCCCCCCACACACACACACACCCTCCGCGGGGGCTTTAGAGCCCAGAGTAACAAACAGATGGGCTCTGGGAACCAGATATGTGGAGTGTTCTCAGGGCCAACATGCCCCGACGGGGACCCCAGCGGGGTTAAAGAAATGCAGCCACCAGGGTCAAGGGCGCCGTTCGCAAAGTACGAACTCACCGATGCCGAGCCCCACGACCAGGCGGCCGGCGAGCAGCGTCTCCTTGTTGTTGGCCGCGGCCAGCACCGCAGAACCGGCCGTGAAGAGGGCACTGGCCAGCAGGATGGCGGCGCGGCGGCCGAAGACGCCGTTGAGGGCCCCGCCGGCCAGCGCCGAGACGGCGGCCGCCCCCACCGTGCTGGACACGAGCAGCTCCTGCCACAGCGCGTCCAGGCTGAGCTGCCGCTTGAGCAGCAGCATGGCCCCCGACACCACGCCAGTGTCATAGCCGAAGAGGAAGCCGCCCAGAGCGGAGAAGACGGCCACCACGTACACGAAGGCGGGGGTCTCGTCCTGCTGGAACTGCCGCCGCGCCGCGCGCTCCAGGTCCCCGACGCCGCCGCCGCCCGCGCCCGCGCTCTGCAGGCTGGCGCTCGACTCGGCGGCCGCCAGCAGGCTGCGCTCCCCGGCCGCGCTGGCCGCGTCCGGCTCCTGCTGCTTCCTGCGCCGCTCGCCCATGAGGCTGCTCAGGCTCCGCAGCGTGTACTCCACATTCTCGCTCGCCTTGCGGGACATAGGGCAGGGGCCCGGGACTTCCCGGGGGGGCCAGGCTCCGCGGGCCGGAGGTCTCCGGGGGCTGGAGAGCCCGAGCAGGCAGCGCCTACGGCCGCTGCCTTCCTCCTCCCGGCTCCCGCTCCGGCTGCCACGGCAGCAGCCGCCGCCGCGGCCGCTCCGGGGAGAAAGTTGCTGCCCGCGGAGCTCCGGCGCTGCGGAGTTGCAGCCTGGCGCGTCTCACTCGAGACTCACGCCCCGCGCCTGCCGAGCTGGCGCTGCGGAGCGGGCGGGAGGCGGGGCCGCGGGGTCACGTGCGCCCCGGACCAGCGGGGCGGGACGTGGGGAAGCTCCGCCCCCTCCCTGGGTGGGGCCAGGCTCGGGCAGCCCGAGACCTCTAACCTCACCCTCCCGGGCTGGGACAACCTCTCACCGAGGCTCCCTAATTTAGGGTACTGGCATCCTTAGGAATTAACTGTGAACTAGGGGTTGCAGCTGGGGAGCAAGCCCATGTGGAAATGCCAAGTTAATAGACTTCCAGACGAGAGAAGCAGCCTACAATGCTTGCAGAGTATGGGAAGCTAGGGAGAGGACTCTTTAAAACATCCTGATGGCCTCCCAACAACCTGTGGATGGCCGAAACTGGAAAGGGTGTAGGAAGACATATCCTGCTATGGTACATAGCAAGCCTTCTTTCTTTTATAATAGGGTAACGTAAATGAGTTTGTTCTGGAGCATTCAGAGCTGTGCTCTCCCATCTCTATAAGCAGTCTGCCCTCATCACCAGTCCCTCCTCAATTTATGCTTATTGTAAAGATATGATACATCTTAATTCTTTGAGGACAGAGTTAACGTACCTCTTCACCCCGCGAATCCCAAAATTCTCCATGAATCCCTGATGTGTAAAAGAAAATTTACATGTATGCATTCCACTCGTGTATAACCAAATATTTCCCACTGGTAGAAATCAATCCCCTAGAATCCGATCTGTGATTTAATAGGCAAATTCCACCTCCCTCCCCCAACATGCGCACCAAAAAAGAAGGGAAGTGCCTTATTTGCTTGAAACAAAGCAAAGATGTCATTGTGACTAATTTTTTTAAACCATTGAATTAATTGCCTATTGTTGAGTCCCCTCTATTTTAAGTCATTTATAAATCATTTTATACAGTTTCACTTCAAAAGAGAAAGATTACCCTGTCTCTGTAATCTGCTTTCGTTCTTCAGGCTGAGGGCATGAGTTAAAGCAGCATATGATTCTATTACAATTCCAGGGCGCTCATTTCCTTTATTTGAGCAAAAGATTCTTAGCCTGAGGCCTATTTTTCATGCAGTCTAAACTATTTTTCTTTTAGAGAAAAGGATTTTGTCATCCCTATTTCAACAAAAAGTTTTATTAGAATTTGTCGAAATTGCTTTCATTTGGATTATCTGTCATGATATTTCCATAATATAGCACTTTCTTTTCCAACAACCAGGGAAAATGAATGAACAGGCTCACAGGGTTTAACTGTTTAAACTGATTGTGTGGCTTTAAATCGAGGCCCTATCATCATTCCCAGGGATCAATTAAACAGAGAGAGCTTCTAGCTCCCAAGCAATGAACTCATATTCAGACTTAAGGAAAGATTCAGGTGAGAACGCATCTTTTTTCCGCGTTTACTATGGGAAATCTGCGCCCCCTGGTGGTGAACCGGCTCACCATTTTTAAAGAGACCGACTCCCCACATGAGAATCAGCTGACATTCTTAACAGTTCCTCTTGCTGAGCTGCAACAAACTGCCTTTTACTCCAAGCAGGTGTAGTGAGTGCTCCAGAGCATCTTTCGCTAGAAATTCAGATTTTGTGCCACAGAACACTAAACTACTTAAAATGGTTCTGTTCTGTATCATCAGGGCATTAATATATCTAAGGTTAGGTTATATCTCAAAAGAAATATGACATTAAAAAAAGGCACCCGAGAATTAAGTAGAGTTCTCCTCGGTGTTGGAAGGAGCTAAGTTTATTTTACACCAGAGCAGAGTACTAAATGGAGTTCCCTGAATCCTTCCCCAGCTGCAGATTATGGTGGAATGGAAAGCTCATCAGCTGAGAATCAAAGGACATGAGTCCCATCACTATCGCTGTTTTACTGTACAACTTGGAAAACCACTCTAGATTAGTCTGTGCCTTGTTTTCTTATTTGCAGAGCAGATAAATGGTGCAGCAACTACTCATTGACTAGAGTGAGCATGAAAACATATTTTGAAATAGAATTGGTTGCTATTACAGAGTAAATAATAATAAGCATCATGATTAGTTTGCAGGGTAAGTTCTATCGCCCCTATTTTAAGTACATTTGCTTTACAAACCTCCAGGAACACTACAGACTTGCCATAGAGGGGAAAGAGGGACACCTGGGTGGCTCAGTGGGTTAAGCCTCTGCGTTTGGTTCAGGTCATGATCTCAGTATCCTGGGATCAGGCCCCATGTTGGGCTCCCTGCTCAGTAGCAAATCTGCTTCTCCCACTCCCTTTACCCCTCCCCCTGCTTGTGCTTGCTTTCTCTCTCTCTCTCTCTATCTCTCTGTCAAATAAAGGAATAAATTCTTTAAAAAAAAAAAGGAAGAGGGGAAGAAGAGATTTTATGTATTTATTTTTTTAAAGATTTTATTTATTTGACAGCGAGAAACACAGTGAGAGAGAGAACACAAGCGGGGGGAGTGAGAGAGGGAGAAGCAGGCTTCCTGCCGAGCAGGGAGCCCGACGTGGGACTCGATCCCGGGTCTCTGGGATCATGACCTGAGCCGAAGGCAGTTGCTTAACCAACTGAGCCACCCAGGCGTCCCATGGAAGGAGAGATTTTAGTTACATTGTTCTAGATCCTGAATATCAGACACATATATTGGGTTACTAATTCAATAGAGGTTGTTGTGGTCGTTGTTGTTATCTGTAGTGGGGGTAGTAGCAGTGTTGTCTTTGTGTTTATTGAATCTTTATTTTTAATTTTATGAGTAATTGATTCTTATCGTAAAACAGTCTAAGAAAAAAAACACATAAATCTCTTCTCAATCATCTCTCCTGCCATAACAGCCCCTCTTCCTCAGAGATAACCACTCCTACTACTTTGATATGTATCTTTCTAGAAATTTCCCTATGAATTTGTATGTTTATGCATTTATATGTACACAATAAAATGCAGATGTTGTTTTGGTTTTGCAATATTTAGATTGAAAAGGAGAAAAAAACCCAACAAACTGGTTTATGCAAAAATCACTGGGGAGAGAGACTTAACTGGTTCCTGTCTCTGAAAAGTCTGTAATAGGGTGATTTCAAAGAAACTGGATGTAGGACTCAAACTCCAGGATGTCACCAAGAAGAGACTTCCTTCCATCTCTCCACTTTCAGATTCCATGTTCAAACTCCATTTTCAAATTCCACATCGTGGTCACATGGCTAAAGCAAACTCCAAACTCTGTATCTACTTATGCCTAAGGGTCAAAAAAAAGGGTTTCTTTCTCTGAAGCCCTCAAAAACTTATTGTACAGTTCCCATTAGATCTGTCAATTTTATGCCCATCCTTGCCCCAATTACCATAGTTGAGAGATTGCTTGCTGACCAGTGAGGGCCTATCATTGCCTACATCTTGAGCTATGAATGGAGGTAAATCATACGGCTGAGGTTGTGAAATCTGGGGTCGAATTTTGCCAGAAGACAAGTAAAGAAATATTGGACCATAAAACCAACAGATTTGAGTTACTGTAAGTAGCTAATATAATGACATGGCATAAAGACCTAGTAAAGTATTTCAAGAATGAGAGACTAGCTAAGAGAATCAATGTCTATGCATCAAAGAGAAGAGACATCAAAGAGAATAAAAATTCATCTGAAATCATTGAATATTACTATAAGAAAGTTAATGGTGAAGACCTAATGTATACCACCATGACTATAGTTAATAGTTAATAATAATATGTTGTGTACTTTAAATTTGCTATAGAGTATATCTTAAGTGTTTTCACACACACACACAAAACCTGTTAGGTGATGAATACACTATATGCTAATTAGCTTCATTGTGTTCATTATTTCACAAAGAATATGAATATCAAAACATCGCATGGTACACCTTAAGTACATATAGTTTTTATATATCAGTCATGCCACAATAAAGCTGGGGGGGGTTGGTGAAATGTGACTGCTGAGAATCAGAATGTTGTTTTGATAGTCTTATGTTCAGAAACTCAGTAATGTCAGAATCCTGCCCTATTGACCATTCCTCCTTTCTGTACATCTAATAGACAATAGCATCACCAGAATAAACATACTATATTGTTAATAGGTACAAAGGTAAAGTGTGGGTCTCTTGAGATGGTTATGAAATATAGCAATAAGTGCTTAGGAGGTCCCCCCAAAACCTTGCCTTTCATCAACTTGCTCTATGGAGTAGGAAAGATGGGATGAGGGAGGGAAGATTGCAGGATAAGAAAAAAAGACAATCAGTATGCCCCACTAGACCAATGCCCTATCTAGATCTGCTTACTGTAGGGAGAAAGGGAACAGGAAACACAAAAGAAAGCATGAGTCATGGATGATATTTTAATACATATGGATCTTGTCCACTAATAACCACGACCCAATCAGGAATAGAACCCATAACACAACATAATATCTCCTCCTCTTTTGGGTGGGAAAAGTTGCAATAACTCTTCCCACTCAGAGACTTTTTTTTTAAAAAGATGTTATTCCTTGAGAGAGAGTGTGTGTGAGTGAAAGAGAGAAGGAGTGGGGGGAAAGGCAGAGGGAAAGGGAGAAACGGACTCCCACTGAACAGGGTTCCATCCCAGGACCCTGACACCATGACCTGAGCCAAAGGCAGATGCTTAACTGGCTGAGCCTCCAGGTGCCACCACCACCGCCACCATCCCCCTCCCACAACACACTCAGAGCATTTAAAAAGAGCAATTTCAATTAAGAGAAAAGTAGCAAATGTAACTGTGTTTTCTAGCAGTCTCTTTGTAGATGTAATGAAGGAGGGAAGAGCTTAAAGGGTTATCAGGTCCAGGGTAAGGGTGGGGGTGTCAGGCATGACTTGAATCTACTCATATGCTAAAGTGAAAAGAAGAAATTCACAAGTCAAGAGCCTGAACAATTGACAGAGTGAAGTCCCAAAGAAGACACAAGGGTAAGAGCAAGCTCATCAGGAGAGAAGCTAATCTAGCCGTAGGGAAAAGGAACACTTCTTCCTCTGTGAAAAAAGGCAAGCAAAAAAGGATGGTAGGAAAGAAGAACATGGCATTAATAACAAGAATGAGAAAAGAGTTCTATTAAATGAATAATAGGCAGGAAAGCGGGGAGATGGAGTAAACCTAGATACTGTAGCAGAAAGACCCAAGTTCCTATCTTTAGTCTGCTAATTATGAGATCATGTGACTTGAGCAACTTATTTCTCTAAGTTTTAATTTTCTCTTTTGTAAAAAGGAGATAATATTGTATTGGTATTTATATAGTGTCAATTCTGAATGGTAGAAAATTCATACCCAAACTATGTTATTATATATACACTACAGAAATCTTATTGCATGAATTTGAATGTTATAGGTGGGCAGCATCAGGAATGTTATAAACACCCTTTAAAAAATGGTATCAAATGGGGCACCTGGGTGGCTCAGTTGGCTAAGCGACTGCCTTCGGCTCAGGTCATGATCCCAGAGATCCAGGAGATCCCGGGAGATCCCGGAGACCCGGGATCGAGCCCTGCATCGGGCTCCCTGCTTGGCGGGAAGCCGCTTCTCCCTCTCTCACTCCCCCTGCTTGTGTTTCCTCTCTAGCTATGTTTCTCTCTATCAAATAAATAGATAAAATCTTTTTTAAAAATGGTATCAAAGCTCCAAATTCTATCCTTTTCTCCCCTCTACTATTTTTAGGGTACATATTAGGTATGTGTACCTCCAATGACTTCCTCCTAAGTGGTAAAAGGACATCAACATTTCCAGGTTTTATAGTTTTTCAAATTATACAGAAAAATGTAGTGCCTAGTCCCTATCCTCAAATGTAATATATTCCAGGTAATAAAAGGCCCACATGACCATATATAAAAATACATAACAATACAAATCATACTGTACCACATTTTTGCTAGAGACAAAAATTCCAATAGCACTCAAATCTATTTGTGGAGTGTCAAAATATTTCTTATTGACCCAGATGTGTAACTACAAATGGTAATAGTTAAAAGAAAATGACTTGGGGGCACCTGGGTGGCTCCGTGGGTTAAAGCCTCTGCCTTCAGCTCAGGTCATGATCTCAGGGTCCTGGGATCAAGGTCTGCATGGGGCTCTCTGCTCAGCAGGGAGCCTGCTTCCTCCTTTCTCTCTGCCTGCCTTTCTGCCTACTTGTGCTCTCTCTCTCTGTGTCAAATAAATAGATAAAATCTTTAAAAAAATAAACAAAATGACTTGGCTTGCCATTTCAAGAAACCCTTTAATTAAACAGAATCCAGTAATCTCAAATGAGAGAAGTGGGAAGTAATTGTTTCAAAGTACAATCACTAATGAAATTAACAACTGGTCTTCTTTAATTGAGAAGTGATTAATTTGGTGAGATGCTGGTTCTTCAGCAAGGTTCAATCTTTGGCTAGCAGTGGAAAATTATTTTCAAATGTTATCTTCTAACATGGAGAGCTCCTCACTAATCACTTCATCTTAAACAACTCAATAGGTTTTGTTTTGCATTGGGAATCCAAACCGTAAAATCAACTGTAAAACCAACTGACTCTGAAGTTGTAAGTGTGGCAATATTATAACCTACTATGCCATATTAAGTGTACTTACCACGTTAAAATTAAGCAAAATATCCATCGGAAACAACCAACTTATATTTTATAGTTGATCTGTGCCATTATTTGGTTAAACTAATAAATTCAAGTTTCCTGTTCTATTCTCTCAACTCAGAAGAACCAAAAACTTCTAATTGAGTAATACAAGTTTGGTAACTTATTGTCCATGTAAGTTGTATAACACTAACATCCACTGCTTTGAGGATGCTTTTGTCTTCCCAGCCAGTAGTACTTGAATGTGTAAAATATGACCATTAAACTAGCTTCAGGCAAAAAATATTTCAGCAAGAGTGGCCAACCTCAATGTTTCCAAAAGAACACTATGATAATTTCCTGCCACACTCTCTTTCACAATTTCTACAATGTATACCATGGGATATTTTTTATATCTCAAATACACTAAATGACACTTGAGTAATACTGAAATACTTTCATCTGATTTTCATGCTGAGTCAGTAAGTGTGGGACAGAAAACCTTTACCGTAAAAGTAGGAACATTCACTACTCTCCTCCTGTGATTTTTTTAAACTGAGGGCTCTTGCAAAATCTGTCTTCTTAAGGGCAATTAGAGAAGTTTTATCTATAAATCAGCTCACGATGTAAAAAGAGCATTTTTAGCAAATGAGAGCAGGGCCTGTGCTTGCCCTGATTACCACCATACCTCTTGAGTCTAGCACATTGCTGGCACATATAGGGGCTCCATAAATATTTACTGAATGAATGAATGAATGAATGAGTGTATGAGTGAGTGATATCAGTCTGTATGGAATCTCTTTGGCTTGGATCCATAAGTCATCACTTTCCACATCTATATGTAATAGAATAAATAACAACACTTTGAGATAATACAAAACATTTGTGTAACATACCACCTGACCCCAACTCTATACATAACTCAAGCAGTGTCAGACTTTAACAAAGCATGTTTTTTTCCTTAAGAAAAAAAGATAGACTAGAAATAAGGAAATAAGCATAGACTATAGCTTTTAACAGAAATAAATATACCATTTCTTAAGCATTTACTTTATGAAAAGCACTTTTCTTTTGCACTGTCCCCCACTCTCCTCATGCCTAGTGTTTTCCTACTGCCCATGTATAAAAAAGCTGATCATATGAATCATTACGTACCACATTATTAAAAGAGACAAAATCATGGTTAACTTCAGTGGAGAGAAGAGAGCTCAATGGACTGAAATTTAATATTTAAAAAAACAAAATGGTATTTATTTTCTCCAGCTCAAAGCTATAATATAAAAAACAAAATTGTTACAATAGAAGTATTCTTATTCCTAATAAGCACCAAAATTGTTGATGAAATGTCAACTGATCAAATTAGAGTAAGTAATTTGGGTTTGCTTGGTTTTTATAATCTACTTATTTTTTACATTCATTTGGCCAATTAGTGATCATAATTTTGTCATTAATTTAGGGAAACCCTAGGCTACAAATAGCAAAGCAACTTCTGTGCGCTACCTCCACTGTGATACATCTCACCCAGCTACTAACCAGACATGGGATCACTGTGCTTGTCAGTTTGCAGTTTTGCATATTATTCTAAAGAAAAAAATGTCTAATAGAGGAAAAATTACATTAATTCCCAAACATAGAATAGGATGCATAATTTGAAAATCTTTGAAAAGAAAACCTTGACAACTTTGAAGCTCAATGCTAAGTCAATATACTTATCAATCAATAGTCTGTCATTTTGAACAACTACTTTGAGCTCTGTGGACAACAAGAAAGGGAATGACTACTTAGCAGCTCTTCCCAATCCAAAAGAGAGAGAAAGGAAAAGGAAAGAAAAGAAAAAAGAAAAGAAAAGAAAAGAAAAGAAAAGAAAAGAAAAGAAAAGAAAGGAAAAGAAAAAAAGAAAACTTCCAAGTACAAAAAAGCATTCCCTAGATTGCAATACAAAAACAAATGTGTTTCTGAGCTGAAGAGCTAAGATAATTTCATTATTTTCTCTGAATCACTGGATTGTTATAAGAGATGTTTAGATGAATACTGAAAAATTCAGTAAACACGTTATTGCCACTGGCTAATGATGACAGATATTCATCAGGGAGTGATTTGGTAAGAAAATAAGAATGTAATAGTGCACTGACAAGAAAAGCAAAGTCAATTTCTTCTGTATGATCTTTGTTTTGTAAAATTGCCATGAAATTTCCATGCAGGAGCCCTGGAGTAATCACAGCTATTTCTCACAGGCCTACAGGCTAAGTGTAGACTCGGCTTTCAATTATCATACTGATGGATGAGAGACTCACAGTATGAACAATAGGGAGAAAGGCAGTCAACTATATACTCATAATTTTAAAGCCCCTATTGACATTAAAAAATAATGTTTTGAATTTCCATTATACTGTAGGTATGTAGCAAAATTGCTTTGTGTCTTTTATTTTTAAAACTTGTGCTGTATTAAAATTTTTTCTTTTTTAAAAATTATGTTCTAATACCACCTGCATTTTTTGGTAAAATCGCTCAACTTATAGTAGACATTCATCACACTTTGTCATCTCCTCATACTTTAGGGCACTCTCTGTTTGGAAAACTGCCTCTTTTTCGAGTCTCACTTTGCCAATATAGAGGTCAGAAGCTCACTTTCCCTGGCAATGCTTGGAGTTAGGAGCAGGCATGTGACCCAGGCTCAGCCAATAAAACACATCTGCACAAGACTTTAATTGGAAGAGAGTAACAGGAACAGGGATGTCCAACCTAGCGAGGGCGGCAGAGACTACTAGAGGGCATACCTACCACAGCGGGCGAGGTGGGGATGTGCCCTATGACCAAACTTGGCACCAGGAGCTGTGGTGTTTTTGCCCAGCAGCAGCAGGAGGGTCTCCACTGGAAAAGCCTGGATAGAGTTGGAAGCATAGCCTCTATGTATGAGCCCATGGTCCTTGCAAAATTCTGTGATCGCATCCATATATAATGTATCATGGCCATAGAACAAATGCCAGGAGCGAAGAAATGAAAGTATACACTTGTAGACGTGGGGCATTGGGCAAAATGAGTGAAAGGGAATGGGAGATGCAGATTTCCAGTTATGAGATGAATAATCATGGGGATAAAAGATACCGCATAGGGAATATAGTTAATGATGTTGTTAATAGTGTCATATGTATACAGATGGTGGCTACACTTGTGGTGAACACAGCATAAGGTATAGAGATATTGGATCACTATGCTGTACATTTGAAACTAATGTAACATTGTGTGTTAACTATACTCGAATAAAATATTTTTAAGTATATACTTGTAATATTCTCATTATGTGAAATGACATAATATTATGTATATTAAAGATATATAACATAAACTTGCAATCACCAAAATAATACAAAAGAGATTATAGCAATTTAGCCCAAAAAATGGATAAAGTGAAATAAAAACTCAATCTAAAAACCCAACCATGTCAATAGTCATAGGGAAGGTAAATAGTCTAAGGGCACCAATTAAAAGACAAAAATGATCAGATTGGATACAAAACACAAAACTATTTTCTGCCTGTAAGAAACCAATGTTAAATATAAATGATATGTTCGAGATTATGATATTTATTTTTTATAAGTTAAATATTAAAGGATGGACAAAGATAGAGCATGATAACACAGTCAAAAGAAAAGCTAGAGTGGCTATATTAATACAGACAAGATTTTAGAGCAAGCAATATAACAGTTCATTTCATAATGAGAAGAGTCTATGAAGATTACATAATCCTAAAAGTTTCGGCCTCTAAAAACAGAGCTTGAAAATACATGACAGACATGCAAGAAAAACAGACAAAACCACAACTATAGTTAAAGATTTAATATCACTCTGTCAAGAGCTGATAGATCTCATACACAGAAAATAATATATCATAAGCATATTAAAGATTTGAATAACACTATCAACATTGACCTAATTGATACTTGAAGAATATTTTCAACCAACAATAGCAGAATATACATTCTTTCAAGTATATAAGAATCCAATAAACCAAGTTAAATCATATCTTGGGCTTCAAAACTAGTGTTAAGACATTTACAATGACTCATGACACCCAAAGTATATTCTCTGATCACATCGAATTAAATTGGAATCAATACTAGAGAGTCCCCAAATATTTAAAATAAAGAGGACACTTCTAAATAAACCAGAGTTCAAAATTCAAAATTGAATATATTATATTTACAAATATATTTTAAAATATTTTAAACACATTAAGTGGGACCTAGCAAACATATTTCAGAAACTACTAAAACTTATTGAATATTATTTTTTTTAAGATTTATTTTTTTATTTTAGTGAGAGGTGGGGAAGGAGGTACAGACGGAGAAGGAGAGAGTCTCAAGCAGACTACACTGAGCTCGGAGCCCTATGCGGGACTTGATCTCACAACCCTGCAACCAAAACCTGAGCTAAAACTAACAGTTTGATGGTCAACCAACTAAACCACCCAGGTGCCCCCAAGATTTACTGAACTTCAAAATAGAATAGTTTTATATGTTCAACTTAAAACTTTAAAGAAGAGCCTTGATAAATTATTTCAGATTTTAACGTCAAAGGAAATTCTTTGATAATCTCTTCTGCCCTGCATGGTCTATTTATTTATTTATTTATTTATTTATTTATGTATTTATGTATGTATGTATGTATGTATGTATGTATGTATGTATGTATTTATTTATTTATGTGCGGAAACAGGAGCATGGAGGGGGGTAAGAGCAGAGGGAGAAGGAGAAGCAGACTTCGACTGAGCAGAGAGCCCAATTCAGGGCTCGATCTCAGGACCCTGGGATTATGACCCCAGGCAAATATTTAACCAAATGAGCCACCTAAACTCCCTAGAGAGACTGATCTTTTTTTTTTTTTTTTTTTAAGATTTTATTTATTTATTTGACAGAGAGAAACACAGCCAGAGAGGAAACACAAGCAGGGGGAGTGAGAGAGGGAGAAGCAGGCTTCCTGCCGAGCAGGGAGCTCAATGTGGGACTTGATCCCGGGTCTCTGGGATCATGACCTGAGCCGAAGGCAGTCGCTTAACCAACTGAGCCACCCAGGCGCCTCTACTCTTTAATATTCTTGCAAGGCATTCTGCTCATTAGCACTTGAGCCACCCGGGTCTCCTCATTTTTATTTTTACTGTTACTCTCCTATCATCAATTTCTCTGAGGCCCTTAAATGCCTGCTTTTAACATAATTCCTCTATGATGTTCCACCCATACATATTTTTGCCTAGGTATTCTTACATTTTCTCTTCGGTTCCACAACTTCCCCAACACATATATTTTTTGCTTCCTTACAAAGAGGTCACCATTTTTACCGTTTACCTCTCAAGCACAACTATAGCCTTCTATGTCATTATAGTGAAATATTTTTCAAGAGTACTTTAGAATTTTCTTTAAGTTGAACTCTGATGTTTGGTTGTTTTTTCCCCCCTCTGAATTTCCTCATTAATCTTGCTTTGTTGCTCAAAGAAACATAGACTTAAGTGGACCTTGGAGATTCTTCCATCTTCCAACTTCATTTTACCAGTAAGCTCCCTTTATTATTCATTAGGCAATGTTTAACAGTCTCTCATATAATACTCCTATTTCTGAGCTTCTTTTCATTTAAAAGGGCCTAATTTTTCACGATCCTTTACAGTTGGTATTATAAATGTCAATGTAGTCTCTTAGCAAAACTTGAACATAGAATATTTAAAACACATAGGCATACACGCACCCACTGAGGATTAATCATCCCTAAACTCCCAGGTAAACGGATTTGTCTGTTGTGGTCTTTTATACCAAATTCAGATTTATATCCATAAAGTAATAAAAATGTTATTGCTAATATTAACCATTTGACTGGAAGTAAGCAATATGACAAATAAGTCAAAAGACAGGTCATTAGGTTAGGTCCTGTTTTGATACTCAGCCATCCTTTGCAGAGCTGTCCAGAAGAGGGGTGAAAGGAGAGCAGTCAGGCTTCCCTAGTTCCCAGCTGGAGTCTTCCAGCCTATCTGCTCTCATCTCAAGGCAGGGAGGAATCTGCACATGTCTTCCTCTCTCATTCTCCTTCATTTGTCAAGGCAGTCCTTTCTTGCTTAAGTAGTTGGCTGACCCAATAATACTTTGCAGTTTAAACATGTTTAAACATTTCCTTGGCTGCTAGTTGTCTAATCTGTTACTGAGAAGAAATGTCTTAACAGAATTTTAGAGAAATGATGTTTCCCAGCTATTGATGGAAAATGCTGATCTGCATGTTGCCATGGAGTTTGTGTCTGTTTACAGTTACATTTCTTCAATGGCAGGTAAAGAACAGTCTAATTATCTGCGAAACGCAACACTTCCTCTTGGCAAGGTAGACTTTGAAATATCTCCATAAATCAGTTGTTTTCTTTACTGCAGGCTCTAAATGTATCTGCCTTAAACAATATTACTATTTACAAGAGCAGAATCCTGTTATTAAAAAGCTGCAGAGATTTTATGATGAAAACCATGAATTTCTTTTTTTTTAAAGTGTCTTGGGAAAGAATAAGTTTCCATTCATGAGAAACTCTTCATAAGAGGAAAACGTTCCTATATTTTTAAGTGTTCTGTTGGTAACGCTATTTATTTGATAAGAAAAGGCCATCACTGATCCTCTCTGCAACTGCTCCTCCTAAGGACCAGAACATAATGCCAGATGTTTTTATTTCCTGTTATCTCTCACACTGCTGCTTTCACATGTGGAATTTCTATTAACTTGAAAGGTGGCACTGAACCCAGAATAAATAGGTATGTAAAGAGAAAATAAGGATGGTTGCCACAGATGTGGAAGGAATGTATGAAATATACATATGTATATATACATTGCAGCCCTATCTTTCACCTTCAATCTTTAGCTTTAGGATACACCAAGGAGGAAAGAGCATTTGACTAATAAATTGTAAATTAATTGTTGCTATTTAAAAACAATACATTTATAGGTTAATAAATAGATAAAATCACACTAGTGGCTATAAAATGAAAAATAGAAATGACCCTCTTTCCTTCTCCTACACCCCTCCCAGGTCTACCAGGATCATCCTCAAGGAGTAAGGAGGATCAATGATTTCTGCTTTTAGTTATTTGGGTGGTTATCATTAAGCTTGTATTTATTTACTTTGCAGCTAAAGGAACTTTAGCAACAGGGTCCTGCTGGTGCATGGGTCTCTGCCAAAATCCTGGGAGCGGCCCCTGCGAGGATCCAGGTAATATGGGGCCTCAAATTTATACATTAGGGAGGATACAACTTTAAGAAAAAGAAACACAACAGTTTACAAAATTGCTAGTGCTCCTCCCTGGAAGGAGTCCTTGCAAGTCAAGATTTCCGAAACTTAAACTTTACTTGTTTTAGGGTTAATTCACTCTGGGTTGCCATTTTTAGATTTACCAACAACATTAGACAGTATCTACTGATTGCCTGCTCAGAAGCATGCCTACCCTACCTACAGATTTCTTTTCCCCATTTACCTTCTGGTTTTAGTTGTGCTGCCATGTTATTATAATCAAGGTTTATGACAGTCCCCAAAATTATGTTTCTTATTCTTTGTAGATTCTTTCCAAAACCTAATAAACAGCAAATACAATATTACTATATAAATTATATTTTCTGTTGAATCAAATAATGTGGTTGAATGCCTAAAGAAGTATATGCAATCTTGTATCATTAAATTTTCCTACCGTAAGGGGAATCTTCCAAGCATCTTATACTTAAGATATTCTTAATTTCTCTCTAGATTTTTTTAAAAAAACTTTTCCTAGGTAAGACTTTACTGGCCCTGTTTCTTGAATCTTTGCTTTCATATTTTGTATTTCTTTTATACCTCCCTGGATTAAGCCTTCAAGTAATTTTTTTATGCAGTTTTGTAGAAGGTAGAGTTTACAAATGCCTTTCAAAATTGAATGACTTCATAGACAATTGCTAGTTTCAGAAAATGTTCTTTCTGCAAAAATTTCAAAGACATGTTTAATTTAGTTATCCTTTATGGATTTTACCATAATAGCATGTCTTTAAGATAAGTTTCAAAGAAAATTATAGGAATGAAGGAAAGCATGGTAGGCATAATGAGGTAATGTTTAATGAATCTTAAAGTAAATAAGACTATTCTGAAATGGAGTCACCCTTTGTAATTGCTAAAAAGCATGTGTTTATGTGGATAAAAGCATAGAGGAAAGAATATACACTACATTATTTAACCAAAAGAGTTCTAATTTTCTAAAAATCTGAACATTTTTTCCTAAAGGGTTTTTCTTCCTTTTCTGTTTTCTCAGTATTCGAGTTAAGAACAACCATATCTTGTGAATAATCAACAAATGCTCTGAAGTCATATCTCAGAATGATTTTGGCCATAAAATAATAAAAGTAACCACTCTTTCTTATTGAAGTTTTTCTGAAATAAATTGTTTATACTCTGAAAGCTGAGGAAAATAGGCCATTCTACTACATTTTTAATACTCTTCAAAATATTGCATTTACAGTATGTAATAAGAGATTATATTCCATTCTGGCAGTTTCCTTAATATTTTCAACAATCAGGGGCGCCTGGGTGGCTCAGTTGGTTGGGCGACTGCCTTTGGCTCAGGTCATGATCCCGGAGACCTGGGATTGAGACTCACATCGGGGTCCCTGCTAGGCGGGAAGCCTGCTTCTCCTTCTCTCACTCCCCCTGCTTGTGTTCCCTCTCTAGCTGTGTTTCTCCCTGTCAAATAAATAAAATCTTTAAAAAAAATATTTTCAACAATCATACAGCTGGCAAAAAATGAGAATACCACTCTATGGAACTTTTGATATATGTGTGTGAGAAAATGTGTTCATGACTCATTATTCTATGGGCACCTGATGATTCCAACTCTTCCCCTTGTGGGAGAGAATAGGTTTGAGTAAACACAAGCTGACCTGCCCAAGATGATTGATTTTTTGTGTACTTATTTTAAGTCCAAATTGCTGCCCCATGGATAATGGTGCTTTTGCAATAGTCCCGAGTAGGTTGAAGCAGGATTTAAGAGCTGTTTTGGCAACTCTCTGAGCTTTATGTTCATTTCCTATCCCTGACTTTCCCAACACCTCACCCTTTACCACTGTCCCCATTGTATCCATTACTATTGCTTTTTAAATCTATCCATCAATTTAGTACATAGCCCTGTGCCACTCATATGAAGGAACCCCAAAGAATAATAATAGAAATGCCCAAGTAGTTTATATTGAACTAGAATTAGAGAACACTGATGCTGAATTGTGTGGTGTGGACTGACAATACAACAGGTATTTGGAGAAAGAAATGGTCACTCTTGGTTGTAATTGTATATAATTTAGGGTTCTTTGATTGCTAGTGAACAGGAACTGACTATAAAAGAAGAAGAAGAAAAAATTATCATGGAAGGAGATCATGACATCCTTACAAAATCTAGAGGAAGACTAAAGAGCTGCCCAGGGAAATGACATAATCCAAAGACTGAGATGCCTGAACTGCTTGGTTGTGTTGTAAGAATGGAAAATTGCCCAGGAATAAGTAAGCTCCATCTGTTTTTCCATGTTGTGTCACTTCACTCACATATAAAAATCTAAGGAGAGAAAATATGACTATTTGGATTTAAGTCAAGTAACAACACCTTGACTGTGGTAGACAAGGGCACCTTGATTTACAACTCACAACAACTATGTATGGACTACTGCCTTTGCCTATGATGCAATAATACGATGGCCAGCTGTTGAAAGCCACAGGCTGTGAATTACCTCTCTGTTCCTCATCATACCTCTGTTCTTAATTTGGAATCACAAAATGACAATCCAAAGACTCCAAATCTAAACAGTTTTCCCATCATAGTTACAGCTGTAAATGGAATGATTCATTTTATATTCCAGATTAGTAAATGACCTAACGCAACAGATTTTGAATTAGAATTCTGGTAGGTGTTTGATTTTGGATGAATCACTTCCTATAAGCCCACAGTTTCCTACCTTGCAGCATTATCGTGGGGATTGCAGCCAATTGATCTAAGAACTCATCACAGTAGATGCACAAGATAAATGAAGGGATTTGTATTATTACTGAAAAAGCAAATGCACCTAGAGTAGGCATAGCCAATGGAGTAGATTAAACTACTTTTCTGTTAAATAAAATGTCTCAGACTTCTGTCCACACTTGCTAAAAATTGTTCATCCAAAGCATCCCTTTCAAATTATTATTGAATGAGAGAAAGTAGAAACTATTTTAAAGACAAAGGAAAAAAAAGGAAGACAGGAATTAGAGTTTTCTGAAATGGTTCCTGGGAAGAAAATCTCATATAACCTTGTCTTGTATTTTGAGACATGTTCACCCATCTGTTTCTGTTTTGTTTTTTTGTATTTTAAGGTGATTGATAATTTGGGATCAAGTTTACAACCGTAAAACATGTCACCGGCTAAGGTAAGTAGACTATTTGTGACTTTGATTAGTGCTCTGTTACCATATTTAATGTTATATTGGAATAAGTATCTTATTGGTAATCTGTTCATTGTTATGTTTGAGCACTAAGAGTCCTGAAATCTAACAATATGCAAAGAAAGTCACTTTGTGCCCGTCGTGGTAATTATTACTGACTGTTATCATGAAGAACTAGTTTTCCTGCTACAAAATGAAGACAGGAAGACATAGAGTGTATAGGGGAGGTTCACTAGGTGTCTCTTGGTGCCATCATGCCTGGTGACAATTGCGGATGGAAAACTGCAGTGAGCACAGCCTAACAGGCACAAGGAAATCAAGGGCACAGACTCTTTGGAGATGAGGCGAACAACAGGCGAACAACACAGGCCAGCCGAGGTGCAGGCCTAGGGTAAGAGAATTCTAAAATTGGAGGGCTCCTGGGTGGCTCAGTTGGTTAAGCAATTGCCTTGGTTCGGGTCATGATCCTGGAGTCCCAGGATTGAGTCCTGTATGGGGCTCCCTGCTCAGTGGGGAGTCCGCTTCTCCCTCTGGCCTCTCCCCTCTCATGCTCTCTCTCTCTCTCTCTCTCTCTCTCATTTGCTCTCTCTCTCTCTCTCTCTCTCTCAAATAAATAAATAAAAATCTTAAATGAAATAAAACTGGCAGTGGAGAAAGGAGATAAATCATATCTATTATGGCCTTGGAATCAGATGAAGCATTAAGGGGAACTTCAGTTTATTTCACTTTCTTATATTTGATTTTTACAGATTCCATCTCCCGACCGTACTAAAAAAGATTCTGTAACTGACTGGTCTTAATGGAAGGAAAAAGGAGACATGAGTGGTAGACACAGAGAATGGGCTCTTGTGTACCTCTTCTAATCCTCTTCTTCTGATTTTATGTATGTATTTATTTATTTAAAGATTTTATTTATTTATTTGACAGAGGGAAACACAGCCAGAGAGGGAACACAAGCAGGGGGAGTGAGAGAGGGAAAAGTAGGCTTCCCGCAGAGCAGGGAGCCCAATGCGGGGCTCAAACCCAGGTCTCCGGGATCATGACCTGAGCTGAAGGTAGTCATTTAACCAACTGAGCCACCCAGGTGCCCCGGTGCTTTCTCTTTTCTTTTCCTAGTGTATGATTCTGAAGTGCACTTCACGGGCCTTTCAGATGTTCTTTGCAGGACTGAGCTCTCCGTCATCCGAAAGTGGTAGCCAACTCAGTGAACATTCCTGACTTTCTCTTCTTCCCCATTTTTACTCTCTCTGACTCTCAATTGCTATTCCCTGGGATCACATTCCCAAATAAATTACTCTCAAATATGTTTTCTTCTCAGTTGCTACCTTTGGAAAAAGCTGGAGTAAGATAAGAATAGAATTTACATTCATTGAAAGTCTATAAGAAATTTATTGTGATTCAAGGAACGCTTTATGTTTCTCACTTTTAAACAGATAAATGTATTTATTTCACAAATGAATTAAATAAATCTGGAATATTTTAAAGCAGATATCTGACATATCATTTTATCTATAAATATATTAATATGTATTCTAATATATAAGGTTTTTAAAAAATAGAACTAATAATCTCATTACCACATTTCTACAGTTAATAATATTTTCTTAATACTATCTAATGCTTAATACAAGATTAGTTTTCCCTAGTTGTCTCATAAGTGTCTTTTTACACTGAGTTTACTGGAGTCAAAATTGTAACAATATTACACATTATATTTGGTCTCTCTTCATCTGTAGCAATTCCTCCCATATTTCTATCCTTCCTTCCTTCCTTCCTTCCTTCCTTCCTTCCTTCCTTCATTCCTTCATTCCTTCATTCCTTCTCTCTCTCTTTTCCTTTCTTTCCATTTACTTATTGAAGGAATTGGATCATTTGTCCTGTAGAGTTTTCCACATTCTAGATTTGGCTGATTGTTTCTTCAAGGTTCACTTTAAATACCAACCCTTTTTTAAAAATGTAAGCATCATTCCTAAAAAATTTGCTCTGCAAAATGTGTGTTACTAATTACTCTGGGAATGGTTTCCATCTCTGCTTCCTTGGTGTTGAATTTCTGATTTCCGACTTAGGAGTGCTTTGCATTCTCTAATGAGCTAAGGCAAAGGAGAGCTGATTTCCTGTTCACTTGGAGGAAAAAGGAACTTCTTGTGTCTGTGCTGAAGATGTACTTCTGCACTGAGATGTATTTAATTATTTATATCACGACTCATTGCATAATTATTTGACATATCATACAAATGTACATGCAAATCAAGAAATTTAAAATATTGTGTAAGGAATTAAGGGCAAAAGGAATGCAGAGGTAGGAAAAATAGGTATAAAACTTAAGGTGTCCACACACAAAGGCAAACTCAAAATGGATGGAAGACCTCAACGTGAGGCAGGAATCCATCAAAATCCTGGAGGAGAACATTGGCAGTAACCTCTTTGACATCGGCCACAGCAACTTCTTTCAAGACACGTCTCCAAAGGCAAAGGAGACAAAAGCAAAAATGAACTTTTGGGATTTCATCAAAATAAAAAGCTTTCTGTACAGCAAAGGAAACAGTCAACAAAACAAAGAGGCAAACCACGGAATGGGAGAGGATAGTTGCAAATGACACTACAGACAAAGGGCTGATACCCAAGATCTATAAAGAACTACTCAAACTCAACGTCCAAAAAGAAGAGCACTGGGTGTGGGGCATAAACAATGAATCTTGGAACACCGAAAAAATAAAATAAGTTTAAAGTAAAAAAAAAAAACACAAAACACCTTAAGGTGTCACTCTGAACAGAATGATGGGCACCAATATACTTCATGTAAAACACTATTGGTCATTCTCTATGATCGTAACATATTAATGATAGTATTGTTTTTTCAATACTGTACACCAGGGCTTATAACCATCCCCGGCCCATAGAAGGAGCCCAAAACTAGCTATTGACCAACTATTTAACCATTTATGCCCAATCACACAGTCTCTGTAAGTGGGTGGCTGAAGCTACAATAGGAATATAAATTCTATTATATATACATTCTTGGTTTAGTTTTTCTGGAAATATGAAAACATCGAGAGTAGATAGCATGTAAGGATAAGTTCAGTAGGTTTCAAAGGTTTAGTTTCAAGGGCAAGACTGGGGAGAAAGCTGTTTCTAAAACCTGGAAATAACAATTACTGTCTTCCTTTCATTAAAGAAAAAATTATATATATAAACATATTTATATATTATATTTATAACAGCATTGCAAGAATAAGGAGCAATTTCAAAATGAAGTGGTGACTTGATATTTTACCTTACTAACTGGGAAAAACACATCCGTGATAAACAAAGAACAACAGTCTTCAGGTTATAGTCATAGAAGTTAATTTGAAGCTGAAGGTCATAGAAGAATATTTAAGACTGGAGCTATATGTTTCCCTGAATGATGCCTAGATCTTTAAATAGAAAATAAATAAGTTAAAGCTTATTTAAAGATATTATAAAACATAGGCTATATTCTAAAATTAAAAAGAAAACCAGAAACATCAAGAATATTTTCTTAAAAATATTCTGACAAAAAAATTCAGAAAAAATAGGATTTTAATTTTTAGATATAGCAAATGAATCCACATTTTTGTTTCTTAGAACCATTGAAGTTTTGAGAAAATTAAATAAAATTGACATATCAACAAATGAGTTCTTTAAAATGTAAGTTGTTATGTAAATATAAAATAAAAGGATCAGTTCTTACTCTTTACTTAGCATTGTCAGGCACTGGAGGCAAGGAAAAAAGAAACAAACAAATAAACCAACCACACTATTTGGTTTTTGCCTAAGAGCTGCTGACAAAAAACCCCTGTCATTATAACAGTGTAATCAACTTTTCTGAAAGTCTTTTGTCCCTTTGCTCCATTATTTAGATCAGGATATTCTGGTGGCCAGGGTTTTTGTACTCATGTCCCTGCAAATATTTACCAACTGAATGTTAAGTCAAGCTCAAATATTTTTTTCCCATTAGAGTACACATACATGACAGGTTGCAAAAATGAAGAAAATGAAATGGTCTAAAATATAATAAAATGACTTATGTAGTACCATAGCCTTCTTGCCTAAGAATAAACCAAACTCAAACCTAAGTACTTAGTAGTTTCAATTTATGAAGGAGCATTTTAAATAGCAGGACGATAACACTGAGTTCCTATGTTATAATATTGTTGACCATATGTTTAAGGCAAAACAAGTTTAGTTGATTCATTTCTTTATTCATTAATTCAACAAACTTGTGTTGCTCACTACTGTTGCTCACTACTATTGCTCACTACTACTACCTACATACCATACGTAGTTCTAGGACCATAGAAGAATGTGAAGCATATTCCTATCCCTCAAGAGTTGACAGTTTAGTATAATAGAGGAAATCGAAAGAAATATAGGATTACAATTTATTCTGATATAAGCTGAGTTAGGAAGAAGTATGAAGAGGCAGCTCTAGGTGAACAAATGGGGGTAACAAAGTTCGCCTGAGGTTATGCCTGGGGAGATGGGGCGTAAGAATAAAGAACACTTCATGGAGATAGTGGTACTGTAGCTTATTTTTAATGTATAAGGGAAAAGTAAGAAAAGAATTCTAAGAAAAGGAAAACTGCATTATACATTGGAGGAAATCTAATAAATTCCATTTGGCTGGAGTGAAGGGTGATTACTGGGAATGACTGGAGTGAAGGATATAGTGGAAAGTGGGCAACAGATAGTATCAGACTCTTGAGGCACGTTTAACTTCTATTTTGAGAGGCATTGATGGATTTTGTTTAAGATTTTATTTATTTGATGGGGCACCTGGGTGGCTCAGTTGGTTAAGTGACTGCCTACGGCTCAGGTCATGATCCCGGAGTCTCGGGTTCGGGCCCCACATCAGGCTCCCTGCTCAGCGGGAAGCCTGCTTCTCCCTCTCTCACTCCCCCTGCTTGTGTTCCCTCTCTGGCTGTGTTTCTCTCTGTCAAATAAATAAATAAAATCTTTTAAAAAAAAGATTTTATTTATTTGAGAGAAAGAGAGACAGAGAACAAGCAGGAGGAGAGGCAGAGGGAGAGGAAGAAGCAGACTCCCTGTTGAGCTGGGAGCCCAACACGGGGCTCGATCCCAGAACTTGAAGATCATGACCTGCTCTGAAGGCAGGTGCCCAATCATGTGAACCACCCAGGTGCCCTGAGAGACACTGATGGATTTTTTAGTAACGATGTAACATGATCAGATTATAAAACTAAAAAGATGACTCTGGAGCAGTATGGAAATTCAATGTGAGTGACTGGGCAAGTGGTTGGAAGCTATTGCAGTAAACCAGTTCTGAACATAAGGCAGAGCATGATGAGTGATGGGGTTGGGGGAGACCTTGATGGAACTGGTCGTTGATGTGTAGGAGGGGAGGAAAAAGAAGTCAAGTGTGGTGCTCACATTTGAACAACTGGGTGAATGGGGGTGCCTTTCACTGAAATAAGAAAACATCTAAGGAGTGGAAGGTTGGAGAGAAAATACAGAACTGAATTTTGTAATTGAGTTTGAGATGTGCTGTCCAATTACAGATGTTTAATAAGGAGCTGGATACACAGGAAACATCAGTAATTGAGAAGAGGACAGGGAAAGAAAAGTCCATGAGAGAAAGGGCTGAGGAGTAAGAAAAGTGGAGAACTGAGAGAGCATAGTATCACGTAGGCCACTGTGGGAAAGTTTCAAGAGTAAGAATCCCTAAAATCACCACAAGCAGAAAGAGGTCAAGCTTGAAAACAAGATGTATCCATTGGCCTTTGTTGCCTTCGCATGGGCAATTTCAGTAGAAGCCACATTCTACTAGATGAAAGAGGGAATCATGATGAGAAAGTGAAGATGGGATGTCAGTCCTCTATAAAGAAGTTGGGCTATGAAGTGTAGTAGAGGCCTTAAATATTAGCAGGGTAGACATAGGAGAGGTAGGAAAAGGAATTTTTATTTTTGATTTTTTTTTTTTCAAAGTGTGAAAATGCTGAGGGGAGAGAACCTACAAAATCTGAAGATAAAGACACTGAAGAGAAAATGATAGTAAGTCCCTAAGGGTGGGCAAAAGACCAGGCTTCAAGAAGGAAGGACATGAAAGGAGAGGACAAACTGAAGAAATTCGAGCTTAATTGGATAATTCTCTTAGTCAAGTGAAGGGCTGTGTTTGACTGGTCTATTATGGTCCAGTAGACATGGTGTTAGAGTTTGATGTCTTGTCAAGGGAGAAGAAAGAACAGCAGCTGGCACCGTTATAAGAAACATAGTGGTTGGGTTATTGATTATCTTAAAATATCTTATAACAACTTCTGTCTAACACTTTCAAAGAGCTATTAATAATCTTACCCATTAAAAAAAACGCTGTCATTCTTAACTTAATGAAAATGTATTCTCTGCCACAGCTGCTGGTATCTTATCAACATCTGTCCATGCCTTATGGAAGAGTTTGTTTTCCAAATGAAACTAGAACAACAAGCCTGACATTTAATATACTTAATTTGCAGTCTGTCTCATGATGCATCAATGAATTTATTTCCAATAGGATATCTGAATGAAAATCTTTGGGCTGTAAAAGGAAATTACAAGTGTAAATATATCTTAAATATGGTTCCGTAAATGACAATCTCATGAATTTCTTAACAGGGTTACTGGCTCATCTGAAGCCTTAATCCTTTATTGGAAGTATTATTTTGCTTTAATAATAAAAGGTACTTTGTAGATTTGATTATATGTTTGAATTTTTACTTTAATAATGAAAGGTACTTTGTCGATTTGATTATATGTTTGAATTTTCCATTGAATTATTTATATAAAAGTCATCTGCTATGATGTTTGCACAGTGATGTGAATACACTTAATGGCATTGAACTGAACATTTAAAAATGGTTAAAGCGGTAAATTTGTTATGTATATTTTACCACAATAAAAAGTCATTTGCCATATAATTTAATATTACTTAGGTTGGACAATTTCTTTATTGTGAAAATAAAACATGAATAGTGAATTAGAAACTTTGATGTTGCAATGAAAGAGCATTTGAGTGTTAAATAGTATGTGAGCACATCAGAGAAAGGTGAGACAAGAATGAATGTTCCTACCCACCTCTATTACCCTCTGTTGGTGTACTTTAGGAAAATGTATTTCTAAAATTCT
>PITA01019577.1:0-37154 GCA_004023965.1 Spilogale gracilis | reverse complement strand
GTGGAAAGAGCCAAGGTGCCCATCAACAGATGAATGGATAAAGAAGATGTGGTACATATATACAATGGAATACTATGCCTCCATCAGAAAGGACGAATATCCAACTTTTGTAGCAACATAGACTGGACTGGAAGAGATTATGCTGAGTGAAATAAGCCAAGAAGAGAAAGTCAAGTATCGCATGGTTTCACTTACTTGCGGTGTATGAGGGGTAAACTGGAGGACAAGTGGGAGAAGGAAAGTAAATGGGAACTAGGGTAATCTAGGGAGGGAAACAAAACAACAGAGACTTTGGACACAGAAACAAACTGAGGAACTTGGAGGGAGGGGGGTGGAGGGATGGGAGAGCCTGGTGGTGGGTATTGGGGACACCTAAAGCGTGGAGCACCGGGTGTGGGGAATGGGGAATGAATCTTGGAACACTGGAAAAAAAAATATTTAGTAACAATAAAAAAAAAAAAAAAGAATGTCTGGCTTTAAACTGACTCTTCTCTCTTATAGTGCTTCATTGGAAACTTGCACAAATATATAGCTTAAAAACTGCCATATATCTTGCAAAGTCAATATTTTAGGTATAACGTGAGGAGGGTTTGTACAGTTGTACCAAAATCGGACACATCTACTATTAACAATTAGGTCACATCTCTTGTGTTTTTTTTTTCCATTTGAATTAAAAGTTGCAGACAGTGATAATCTAATTCAAAGAGCTTGAAGGAGACTGTATTCAATTGAGTTTGTTCATTTATTTCTGACAGGATTCAAATACAGTTCTGGAATTTTGAAAAAATACTATAATCATATATGAAAACTAGTCAAGAAAAAAATAACTACACTTTGCATGTTATCATTCCTTTTGAAAAAAATGTGTTTCACATATGGAAGTATCAAAATCAACACAAATAAACAAGTTTCTTCACACAAACAGTACATAATGGTTCTTCCTTATAAATAGTTTATAACCGCCCTCAGAAATTGTAGAAAATAATAGCTTAATGTCATATACTAAAGAAAAACAATTACACACATTAAAAACCTAAAGTTCAGTTCAGTAAAACAGGGTGGACTGGAACTCAGGGCACTGAATTATAAATCTAAGTTTGCCACAAATTCTCTCAAATTGAATAGAGTAGAGGTAATTAGTCCATGTTTTAGGGCTTCATTTTCTGTATCCATAAAAGGCAGTTGAACAAAATGCCTAGAATCCATTTTATTTCATCTCCAATAATGAGATGAAAGTGATGTTTTCTATACATTGGCTTATTGAAGCATGCAAAACTCACAATTTTATCTGTAAATTCTTGAATATAAATTTAATACTTTCTTACAAGTTTTAAGTTACTGATTGTTTGAAACCTTTCTTAAATGGGGGAATTTTGTTCCATCATTCTCATAGCTGCTAGAAAAGTAAGACTTTCATCATCAGCTAGATGAAATATATCCCTCTACCTTTATCTTGCTCCAAGAAGTCCAACTCTTCCCTGTAAAATCCCCACTCTATTATAAAAACCTACCAAAGCAGTATTCAGATAAATCTGATTTTGAAACCCACATTATTTCCATTTATTGTAATGCTTCCAATTTCTTTTTTTTATTGTTACTTAAATTTTTTTTTCCAGTGTTCCAAGATTCATTGCTCATTCCCCACACCCAGTGTTCATGCAATAGGTGCCCTCAGTACCCACCACGAGGCTCTTCCATCCCTCCACCCCCCTCCCTCCAAGTCCCTCAGTTTGTTTCTGTGTCCAAAGTCTCTGTTGTTTCATTTCTCTCCCTGGATTCCAATTTCTAAATTCAGTTGGACTTCATGGCTATCTAGAGATTCTTAGAATGTCAACTTGATTTCATTCCTTCTTGCTTTTTTAGGAATTGGTTTCATCAAACATTTTTATATATGTTCTTTCTTTTAATATTTATATTTAGCAAATAGCACAGTGCTAAGTGCATACTAAAAGCTCAATAATTCATTATAGAATTTATTAGGGAAAAATTGCTATTTCCCATTGCCTATACTGTATTTTAAAGGGCAATAATGATTTAAAAATATATGTATTACATATATTTTTTAGAGATGATATATATAGATATAGATTCCTCCTCCCCGCCCCCCCCCAAAAAAAAACTTGTCCAAAGAGTGGTCTCTGCTTGATAGAAGCCCTTTTTTCCAAAATTCTTTTTTTTTTTTTTTTGGTTTGTTTCTCTCTCTCTCTCTTTTTCCTTAAGTAACATATATTATTTGTTTCAGGGGTACAGGTCTATGATTCATCATTCTCACACAATTCACAGCACTCACCACAATACATATCCTCCCCAATATCTATCACCCAGCTACCCTATCCCCCCACCCTCCTCCCCTCCAGTGACCCTCAGTTTGTTTCCTATGATTAAGACTTTCTTATGGTTTGTCCCCCTCTCTGGTTTCATTTTGTTTGATTATTTCCTCTCTTCCCCTATCTTCTTCTGCCTTGTTTCTTAAATTCTGCACATTAGTGAGCTCATATGATAATTGTCTTTCTCTGATTGACTTATTTCACTTAGCATATACCCTCTAATTCCATCCCTGTCATTGCAAGTGGCAAGGTTTCATTTTTGATGGCCGTGTAGGATTTCATGGTGTGTATATATGTGTTTTTTATCCATTCATCTTCTTTATCCATTCATCTGTCGACGGATATCTGGGTTTCTTCCATAATGTGGTCTTCCAAAATTCTAATTGCTTAATCTCTGACCATCTAAAATTCTGTTGTTGTCAATCTAGTAAGTCTTTTAATACATCATTGACTTTTAAGTGCTCAAATGACAGATATTTTCTTCAGGTCTCATTTTCCTGACTATTCTACAAAATTGCTTTAGTCAATATTACCTTCCTGTTAAAGTGTTCTCCTTTCTTGCTTTTATAACATAGCACTGTTATAACATATGATTCTCTTCCACAATTTACGGAATAGATTTAGACATAATTTTCTCATTTCTCCAAATGATTACTTAATTCTCATTTGCTCATCTTATCATAATCATTTTATTGCCAGTTTGGAACATCTTTAGATCACACACACTGCTTCTCCATTGTTCCCAAAGCTCAAGCACTCTGATAGGGTAGCAGATCTGGGGTAACTCTAGGTCCTTAGATCAAATTTGGATTTAGATCCTTTTAGGATATTTTCTTTGAAAGCACAAGATCATATTTTTCCCCCAACTGTTCTCTATTAGAAACATTCCAAATTTCCAGAGAATTTTCAATATTACTGAATCACAAAAGGGGCAATATCAATTCTGTATCTTTCAAGAGGCTCCCTTCTATGTAGATTTCTACCCCTCATTCCTTCAACCAATTTCCCCCAAAGCATTTTGGTGTGAGGGGAAAACAAAAACAAAAACAAAAACAAAAAACACCTCTGTTGGACCAGCAAAAATCCAGTGAAATGACTGATCACTGAACCTGAATTTGTAAACATAAAAGTAACCACACCCTGAGAGGTCATTTGGGTTTTCTGGATTTAGTTCTACTTGCAATCACCAAACAGAAAGAAGTGTCTCCTCATCCCACTAAAGATGTTCTTCTTAGTCTAATCTGAAGCTCTAAGGTGATATTCTATAATGCTCCAGACACAAAAGGAGCAGGAGAAAAAGAAGGGGGAAGAGATATAAAGATATATAAATTATCTATGTAATATATGGAGATTTACATATATGTATGGACATACATAGATATATATAGACACATAGATTATATAAACTTATAGATATATGTCCTTAACAAGTATTGTGCCACATGAATATTTCCTTCCATTTCCTTCTTCCACTTTTGAATACTTCACGGTCTTCTTTCCTCTCCCATTTACTAATGAAAGTATTTCCTAATATTCTATTCGTTGTACATTTTTCTCATATTCTTTTTACAGAAAATCCCATCCATTTTTCTTCAAATCATAATGATACAGAAGACCCCAAAATATTTATTTCTAACCTCCATCTGGCTCTTGAGGCTTATATCTCCATTTTCTTCCTGGAAAATCCTAATTAGACTTTCTAGTACCACTAACTCCATGCATTCTAAAACAAACTTACTGTACCTTCACTTATCAGAGCAAAGTATACAACATCATATTAAAGGGACAAAAGGAATGAAAAAGTTCACAAGTCAGCAGGACTAGAATGTTATCTAATCCAATGGATTAACACAGTACACAAAGGTGTATTCCACTGAAAGAGAGGAGAGGAGTGACCCATAAAAGAGAAAGGTTAATGGCTGGTAAAATTAAAACAGTGTCCAAGAGGAAGTATGCCATAAGCCAAGGGTATAACTTCTTGGGGCGCCTGGGTGGCTCAGTTGGTTGAGCGACTGCCTTCGGCTCAGGTCATGATCCTGGAGATCTGGGATCGAGTCCCACATCGGGCTCCCTGCTGGGCGGGAAGCCTGCTTCTCCCTCTCTCATTCCCCCTGCTTCTGTTCCCTCTCTAGCTGTGTTTCTCTCTGTCAAATAAATAAAATCTTTAAAAAAAAAGCCAAGGGTAGAACTTCTATGGTATTAATTATGGGCATATCTTTTTAGTAGACCTTAGGTTATTTCAGTGCAATGGCATTACACATTTGAAAATATATGTTTTTACTTTACTTTGTTTTGTTTTCATGTTCACCAACTAGTCGCATAATTATAATTTATTTTCCCATGCTATGTGCCTACGGTGAGAGAGAATACTACTCAGAGGACTGTATTTGGTCTCCCTAGTGGTTTTATTTCTTATTCTTAATTAAATTGTTGGCATTTTGATTTCATAGATCAGTCTTATGAGATTGGTCAATTCAAATCTATTATTAAGAGATAGTTCCAGTTTCTGTTTAATGACAAAATTCAATCCCTAAGCATCAAGATTGAGTTCCAACATGAGCCATGGAAAGTTCACTAAGACAGCATTTCTTAAAATGAATTCTTTGGAAGTCCAACTGCAAAAAAAAAAAAAAAAAAAAAAAAGGTTTAAAATAGACTGTGTCTCTTCTCAAATATTCCGATGTACAGTAAGTTATTTTTTTAATGCCTTACTAAAATATCTAACATTATTTAAGCTATTGTTTCTCAAACTTATTGTGAAAGACCCCAGACCCACTGGGATACTTTCGTCCACGGGGGAAGCACCCCAAGTACCAAGACTCCAAACCAGCAGATGCAACAAGCAAGAGGAATTTATTCAGCATTTGCACAAATGGACTCCCTGCCCAGGTCGGTCAGAGAGCCCCCGAGCAGTGGTTACAAGCAGTTTTTAAAGGCACAGACCACGGGATTAGCATAAGACTCCCGGTGCTCTGAGATTGGCCCAATTTAAGAATCACCATATACCCCAGCAATCATTTTGCTACGCGGGAAAATTTGTAACACTCGTTGTACACTGGTTGGCTCAGGGCAAGTCCAGGGGCAGTGGTCACTCGGGAGTTCCATAGCTACAGGCTTGTGATTGGTTGACATTTGACCTGCTGGGCTGGACTCACCAGATGGTCTTTGTCTGGGGTCCCGTTTGGGGAGCTTCCACACAGGAATTTAGAAGAACATACTCCTTTGTTCCTTATCTATGCCTGCAGACCTTGTTTCAGGGCCTGCTCCTGGACTCTGATACCTCTTATTTCCTGGGAGGGGAAGGGGTCTGTGCTAGCACAAGCAGGTTTACAGAAGCAAAATCAGCAGTTAGCAATTGTAAAATATAACCCTAAATTTTTTAGTCTTTCAATTGTTACCAAAGTTTGTTTTTTCTTTTAATAGTACCTGGTTTTTAAGGTAATTACACCCTGTGAGGCCAACAGAGATATCCAGCTGTGAGATCTAAAAGGCACATGTCTTGTCACTCTAATACATATACAAAGTAATAATAATAATAATAATAATAATAATAATAACATGATCTCCTACCATGCTGTTCTTACTTAAGTGTTTTGCAACATTTAACATATACAACTATTTATTAACTATTTCAGTGTCTTATTTTATCAATTAGAGAATAAAATCATTAGGAAAAAGGATTAGGTCCAATATATTTCTTAAAGAATCTAGAGCTTCTAGAAACAAAATAGGCATAATGTTCTCTGTAAAGAATTCTATTTTTTTTTAATCCCCCAAATTGGAATTCTTATTATCCTCATTAGAGACATTAGAGAATTCTACTCTTTAATGTTAAATTGTAGTTATTATACTTAGAGTAAGCATTATACATGCAACACTAAGGGTATAGGTCAGGAAGAAATATGTAGACCTGTTAATGCCAAAGTATGGATTCAACAATGTTGGCAGATATTAATAATATCAGGTATTAACTCATAATGTTAACCCCCTAAATTTTCTTTCTCTCAAATGGCAAAGAAATAGTTTTAGGAAACGCTGTTTTACTCTCTACTTACTAAAAGAATAATGGAGCAATTTTACTTACCATATATTTTAAACTATACTTGTTAGTTTCATTACAACCCAGTTTTCAAAACACGATTCCTTAACATCTAGAACCAAGGTCAAGTGCTCAAATTACACCATAATATGGGTTCAAATAAACTTAAGAGCTATAGTAGACTAATAAATCCATCTTGTTCTTCCAAAGTTTAAAATTTTAGGAAAAAAAGTTGATTTTGTAGTTTGTTGCTCAGTGATTTCTCAGTTCTTTAGCATGAATTGCATTTTTCAAAAGTTACCTATGGGGGCGCCTGGGTGGCTCAGTTGGTTAAGCGACTGCCTTCGGCTCAGGTCATGATCCTGGAGACCTGGGATCGAGTCCCACATCGGGCTCCCTGCTTGTCGGGAAGCCTGCTTCTCCCTCTCTCACTCCCCCTGCTTGTGTTCCCTCTCTGGCTGTGTTTCTCTCTGTCAAATACATAAAATCTTAAAAAAAAAAAAAAAGGTTACCTATGGTTTCCTCTAAACTAATACAAGAGAGTTACAGAGCTTTTCATGACCTAGAGGTCATGGCACAGGAGTGGTAACCAAAAATTGAGAAGATATGTGTTCCTGACTTGAACATAATTCCTTAAAATATAAAAACAAAAACAAACAACAAAAAAACCCTACAAACACAAAGTCTACCTTTTCTATAATTCTTTAAAACTTAAATGTAATGCAGGACAATGGTGAGAAACTCAAAAAATATAAGAAAATTCTACATGAACAATTATCCAGTTCTGTTTTACAGACAATGCCTGCTGAATCTTTTGAAATCTAATTATACAAAATTTTAATTTTGAAGAAGATTGCAAAGATTGGGAATCCCTTTATATTTGGGATGTTATTGATCTTTAAGTCATACTTATCAAGTGGATTTAAATTATGCCTGATCCCCATGATTCCAACTTTAGTAACTTTTCCTAAATACCTGCTGTGGGCAAGAGTTTCATAGGACTTGGCTAAAATAAAATATAAGCTTTGCATAATTATATTATGTTGTTTGTAGATTATACAGGTCATTCACCTCCCATTGAACTGCTACCAAAATGAATAGAAGCACAAGGGGGATAAAAAGAGGTACTCAGATCATATATTTGGCAAGGTCTTAAAACTTCAAAAGAGAATTTGGAAAAGTAGCTTTAGCTATCAATTTAAATTGGCTTCTATACTTTTCTGCCCCCTGACACTTTTTAAATATTGGATATAGAAGGTATTGAGTACCTGATACACAGATAGGGATCTCAAGTTATGACAAATGGTATCAGAGAAAATTTTTCATAAAAATAAAAATCCTAGCTTCAGGAATTTACAATCTGTCTAGGAAAACTGACATAGTAATAAGAAGATATAGACCAGTAATGGAGACAAAATACCCTTAGGGATAGATCCACATCCTCAAGTACCACATTTACCTTTGTTATACAAGTGACTAAAAATGAAACAAACAACAACAACAACAACAACAACAACATTATGCTAAAGCCTGCAACAAGAGCAAAAACAGGAAGCCAAGCCTGTTACATAATGAAGAGGTTGTAGCTATTCAATTCGGTGTTTTCTGTTTTCAAAACAATGTAGACAAACTATTTAGGGTAAATTTGGCTGAATTGATTTATAGAGTGTAACACACATTGCTAATTTAATTCTACTATTAAAGTTGGAACTAAAAGAGAGAATGAAGAACAATTTAAGAAATAAGTTTTTAAATGTGTGTGTATGTGATTTTGTGTGTGACTTTTTGCTCGTTAAAGGAATCTGTTCTGAAATCTAGATTTCACTTAGCGCTCTGCAAATATTCATGTGTATATTCTGTTTAAATAATTATTAATTTTTTTAAATCTTGGATTTATATATATATTTTTTTCCATCACTGTGATATAATATAAGCATTATTACAAGTTTGTCATTTAAACACTTTTGCCCAATATGTCAATGAAACAGGAATTAGATGGCTCATTTGTAGTATATCTTACTTCAAATAACTGTTTATACTCCCCAGAACCAGAAAGATTTTTTTTTTTTCCTTTCAGTCACCATGGAATATGTGATAAACCAGCATTGTATTTCCTCATTCTGGCTACTGCCCAATTGTTTTTTAAAATAACTTAAATATACATTGTAAGCTACTTTAAATAAATCAATATGTGTCTATGTGTTGTGTATTGATATCTTTATTTATTGGGCTTTCAACAGAAACTTATGGAATCAATAAGGCTAACTAATTAAATTATTTTAAATAAAATAAATTGGTTATTTCTTTTTTGGTCTTAGTTTTCTCTCCGCATTTGAAAAGTGAAACTTCCTTTCCTCAGTGGAATTATTTTGCAGAGAATGCTATCCTATTGTGAATTAATATGACTCAGACATATCTAGTTAACATTAACATTACTAAACTAGTAATTAAGTTTCTGTATATAATGTCACATTTGTGTTAAAAAAAAGTTGGAAAATCTAAGATGAAACTAAATTTTCAAGTTGATTGTTCTTTACACATTTTAATTATTAACACTGAGTAGCTTAAGTAGTTTGGAATATTTTATTTTCTCCTCCTCCTCCTCCTCCTCCTCCTCCTCCTCCTCCTTCTTCTTCTTCAGTTTTATGGACAGTTCACATCCTAGAAGGAACTTTAAAACTCTAATATCTATACCACAGAAACTTAGTAGCATGGCATTAAGCAAAAATATGCTAGAAGTTGGGGCGCCTGGGTGGCTCAGTTGGTTAAGCGACTGCCTTTCGGCTCAGGAAATGATTCCGGAAACCTGGGATCGAGTCCCACATCGGGCTCCCTGCTTGGCGGGAAGCCTGCTTCTCCGCTCCCCCTCCTTGTGTTCCCTCTCTGGCTGTGTTTCTCTCTGTCAAATAAATAAAATATTTAAAAAAAAATATGCTCTAAGTGGAGTTACATACCAAAGACAATGTTCTTAATATTAACAGTAGTGTTTTCCATCTGCCTTGCACTGGGATACATATATTTACTATCATTAGCCTACCCATAAAGTTAAGAGAATTCCTAAGCTTATTGATGAATATTGCTAAATACTTGGAGTGTCTGGGTGGCTCAGTCAGTCACCTTCTGCCTTCAGCTCAAGTCATGATCCCAGAGTCCTGGATTCTACCCCTGTGTTGGGCTCCTGGCTCAGCAGAGTCTGTTTCTCCCTCTCCCCCCAGCTCCCACTTAAGTTCTCTCTCTCTCTCCCCCAAATAAATAGAATCTTTTTTTTTTAAAAAAAGAATATTACTAAGTATAGATTTGTGCTCATTTTTATTGTCTAGACTTGAATTTTGAGATACTCTAAACTTCACTTCAAAATATACAGGCACATGTTTTGTGAATTCTGAACACAAGACATGTTTTTGCAATTAATATGTACTTGAATAGTCTTAAGATTATACACTTTAAATGGAAGATTTCCCTGCCATTTTTCTTCCTTCAAATCTGTAATAATTGATGAATATTGGCCTTACCAAATCAGCAGCTTGACTATCTTTTCATTCAACTTCAATTAACACCATGAACTATATTACTTTCTCTAATACTTTTTATTAAGTTGAGGCTGGAGGGTGGGAAATCTCATGTGCAAATGCATAGTACATTTTGGGGTGATTTGCCATTTGTATATTCATGCTATTTTGGTTTCCTTTTGGTTTTCTATGTTTTCATAGTATTCAGTAGGATACTGATTTAACACAGAACAAAACATAAGTTTCATATCCCCCACTACTGTCAATAATTACATAGTATCTGCCCAGAATGTAGTTTTTAAATAAGTTTAAGATCATAAGAAAGACTGTTGTGTCCTTTATGAGTATAAGATCATGCCACAAATGTACTTGATGCAAGACAGAACTCATTATTTTAAATACTTAGTGTTTGACATGCCCTAAGCACAGGGGAAAACCCTAGAAAACTGAAGTATATACTGTAATAACTCTTTGATCACAAACCTAAAGAGTGAACTTCTGGGTTGCAATAGTACATTTAAAATATAAAATGTAACAGAGTTTTCTAAATGTAATCAATTTAAAATAGGCAAGAAAAGTTTTAGTAATGTTTTCATTTTTTTAAGTAAAATAGTATAATATTGTTTTTAATTTCAGATAAAAAATATAAGCACTGTTTCTATTTGGTTCTGGAAATTAGGGAAAAAATAGCCATTTGACAATTTTACATAAAGTATATTGGTGATAAAGCAGTACTGGTGATAAAGTTTTACTCAGAAAAACTTTCACTCTGTAAATTGTTTACACACTGGATGAATTTACTTCATTTTATGTATTTCCTGCTCCTTAGAAAAAAACAGATTTTGCCAAGCCAAATCCTAAAAATTGTGCAGAGCTCGCTGCATCAGTCCATATCATATTTCACTGAAAGCTACTGGCCTTTTTTTATAAGCACACTAAAACAGGGACAGATTAAGGATAGCTTTTATGGGATTTATGAGTTTGGCTCATTCATTTTTGTATGTGTATATTGGTAAGAGAGAAAATGGGAGTGGAAGAAGGATAAGAATGCTAAGAAGATTTACTGGCCCCTATTCTATCTTAATTCTCCAAACCCTGACAACTTCAATAGCATAGCTCTGGGTCCTACTTATATAATTAATAAATAAATAAATAAATAAATAAATAAATAAATAAACAAACACATACATACACACATATATACACACACACACATATATACATACACACATACAGTTTAAAACACATAGTTTCAAAAACAGCTTTCCCACATAGCCTGTCGCAGCTCCCTTCATAAAGGACCATCTTGGTATTCCTTCATTTCCTTGTGCCGTGATTAGAAGCCTGGCCTTTTTACTTCTGAGATTAGGTTTTAACCCACATTCTACCACATCAACTGTGTGGCCAAGATCAGTTTCACTTTTCTCTGAATCTCATTTTATCAAATTAGATACTAATATTAAATAATAACAATAGCCCACAGGTCTCTGTAACTAGCTAAGACCGTCCATGCAGAATCTACAGCAAAATTTGTAACTCATAAGAAGCTCTCATTACATTCTGTTACTATCTTTTCATAAAAAAGCATGTCTGCCCTCTCCTTTTCAACATTCATATTCAATTTCTCATCTTTGCTATGAATGTCCATCATTAAGGCCTGGATATGGAGAGAGGGGCTTCAGCTCCATTGCCAGCTGGAGGTTGGGTGAAAGGCAGCCCATGACTATGCACTTACTTTTGAAAGTCCAAGGGTCACACTGCTTGATTCCTACCTCAGTTAAGTGGTACTGCATATGTGGAGCTCTTCAATAAAGCTACACACCTTCATGGGCAACTTTCATCAAACCAAAATCAAAATGAGATTCTAGCATCCTGATAGCTAGCCCTCTTACTGTGATAACGTGGCGACTAACGCTCCGTTTTCTCTCTCTTTCCATAAAAGAATACTGAGTTTAGTCAATAGGCTCCATCAACTACAAATATTTTTTTTTTTTACTATAGATAAAACATTTTTTGTGGGCTTTAATAACACCTGCCCTTAAAGTCATTTTTCTAGGACCAATTATAATTGCTCAAATGCTACAAGGTCATGAGTATTCAGGACAACCTCAGCCTTATCAGTAAAGGTACTATTGACAGAAAATACTATGCCTCCCAATGCTGGAGAAGCACATGTGAGAACGTCCATTTCTCTATGGTTACGGATCACTTTTTATTTTTTAACTCCAGTGTAATCTTATCAGGTTATAGGTCACTTCCATAAAATAGCATATGACCATATGTAAGGATGCTTACATTCACATAAGTGATTATGATACAGCATTCAGGCAACAAATAATCATAAACATATTATTAAGAAGTATGAAAGTCTCATTGTGTCAGGATGATGGTTTAAGCAATTAAGTGCTCTCTGTCAGTATTTACTGCTTCCATATTTCAGTTAACATACAAAAAGGCACATGCATATAATTCTTTAGAATGTGCAGAAAAGTATATGGTCTCATTATACTCTGTGCATATCAACTCACATTGGCTAAGAGACACAAAAATCAAATGATAAACTTTTCTCATATTTCATGTGCACAAACACCTGAGGGAGATAGGAAAAATGTGTGAAATTTCTAAAGCCTTAAATATGATTGTTAGCATTCCTCTTTTTGGAAATGCTTTTTTTTTTCAACAACTGACCCAGAAATTAGATCATTTAGCATTTATACATATGGGAAACAAAAACAGGAATATGAGATTAGGATAACTGTCTTCGGGAAAGCAGCATTTCTTTATTATGAAAACATCTCGTCATTCATCAGCAATTATGGAATTACAATTTACTATGTACTAAAATTCTGTGGAGGATGCTGTGAGGTATATGAATGTAGCTGCACATTCAAATTAGAATTTCCAAATATTAAATCAAAGCCTGTGTTCATTCAAAACATCTACCGCACATGTACTGTCATACTCTGTCCTAGGTGATACAAATAATAGAATGAAAATTATCCCATCAACATCTGCCCCCCACCCTGAGCCTATAAGAGAAATAGATATAAATGAAACAAATTTATAATTACAACAGTGATACATGTCAAGGCATAAAAGTGGAAGGCCATTATAAACACATAAAAGAGTGGAACCCAGTATGGTCTGAACAGTAGGGAGGTACCTAAGAAAGCAATGTTTGAGCTGAGATGAAGAATGAGACAGAAGGTAACTGACAGAAAGGGGTGGTGGACGCAGCTTGTGGAGTGATAATGGGGACAGTTCCACCAGGTAAAAAAGGAATGTGCAGAACCCTGAGATGAGAGAAAGGGTAGCTTGTTAAAGGGATTGAAGGGTGGTCATGTTTTCAAGCCACGGGTCCAGAGAGAAAGCAATGTAAACCAGTCCAGAGATTTCAAAACAGACTTACCACTCAAGGATTATAGGTCAAGTACCATAAATTCGGTTTTCATTCTAAGAGGCAAGGGGGACACAACAGGTTATAAAACAGAAGACTGAATGATCACATTTATGTTTTAAAGGATTTCTCATATCTCACTCACTTCAATAAACCTCAGGGACAGTAGCTTCTTTGGATCTCCTGTGTCCCGAAGAATCTGTTAAAATATTTTAGCAGACACCCAGAAACATGTTCATTTGCACAGACATCCAGAGAAGAGAACAATTTCAGAATTCACAGGGCTGCTAAAGCTGTGGACCTTCATGTTAAAAATTCCTACCCTATAGTGAAGTGGCATTTGTAGTTTTGGGGCTATTGGTTAGACTCCTGAACATGAAAGTAAGGCTTTACAGAAATGATTTTAAAAAGGAGGCTCTTGAACCAAATACATTCTGCTAAGATAAGAAAGAGTCTAAGTATATTAACTCTACTTTCGGACCTAAGGAAAGAGTTTTAAGGGCTGATTGGCTTATTGGACCTATTAGTTCATGGATAATGTCTCAAAGAGAGCACCCTCTCATGAAATGACTACTGGAATCTATAAGAGGTACTGAGTGCTCAGCAAAGGGTAGCAGAGGTGGAAATGAGGAGGGCGGCGAAAATACAGAGAAATATGGAAGATCTTAAAGACAGAACAACTGTTTAAGGTAAACTAAAAAGGAGGATTGAAACTGTGAAAATAAGTAATTTTACATCACTGACATTGACAAATACATGGAAGAGGATCAGTTCATAGAATGAAGAAAATGTATTTAATTTTAGGTGACTTGAGTCTGAAATCTTTATGTAAGGTCCTGGTAGAAACCGAGCGTCTGTGTTTAGTAAGGTAGGATTGCTGCTAAGGGACAATGGAATGGGATAAGGGATAGACAGCAGAGTTGTTATGTATGCTTAGTAAAGTCATTAGTAAAGCCAAAGTACAGAGTGTGTATGGGCAAGGAAAAGAATACAGGTAAGGAGTAATAAGGTCAAAGTCAGAACCCATGAAAAGTTGGAAGAAGGAGCAGAATCAGAGGAAATAAATAATGCAGTTGACCTGGAAAACTCCAGGGCCCCAGCCCCACCTTATCTGCTGTTCCCCACTGTTCCCCGCTGAGACAGACCAAATGGCTGTCCCCTTTTGGTTAAGAAAAGAAAAACAACAAATTCCCAGGGATGATTTAGCACTCTCCTCTGGCGCTTCCATATTGATTATACCATCGCAGGAAGAGGGCCAATCCGTCATGAGAGATGGCGAAAACATCCCGTTACCATCCTCCACCACCGGTACCCATAGAAACTCACCCCTAACCCTGCCCTGAGCGCAGCCTTTGGGGGATGATCCCACTGAGCCCGCAGGTATAATAAAGCTGTGTTTGCCCAGATTTCCCTGTGCCGCTTGAGTTTCTTCAGTTGCCTCAGATTTTTCTGAAACACAGTTGAGGTAAGAATTGTTCCAGGAGATTTGAATGTACAGAAGTCAGCAGTGAAGGGTTTCTAGGAAGCTGGGGTTCCATAGTGTCCAACTGTCTAGAGACATCAGTGAGCTTGAGGACTAAGGAATTTGATTACTAGTAATTGGAACTTTTAAAGAAGACCTCCAGTACAATAATGGCGATAGAAATGCTAGAGAGTTAAAGAATCAGTAGTTTCAAAATCAATAGTATACAAGAATAATGAGTATACACTGCTTTGGAGATTTTTTTTTTTTAACTTGATGTGGAAAACACAGGGAGGCATTGTGTTTCCTAGCATCAGTGAGATCTCGGTGCTTTTTAATGGCTGAATGAAAATAGTGAAAGAAGAGAAAGTGTTTTCAAAGATGGGAGCAAGAGAAAATAATTGAAGGATTATGATATCAAAAAGCCTAGAAGTAAGATCAAGAACACACAGGAAAGTTTCAACTGAAACACCAGCAAGAGAAAGAGAAGGTTGATATGTGTACAATAAACATGCAAATTAAGCCCACCAAACAACACTCACCTCCATGATGATGAAGAATGCAGGGAAAACCCTGGGAAAGCCCAGGAAGCCTTTCAAAAAGAATTTTAACATCAGGTACTACACCCAATAGGCCCTTTTATTTTCTCTAGTCAGTGACCCAATTTACACTATTTTGATCTGTATTGATATATACTAACCTAAATAATGACTGCCTCATTTTTTTTTATCATTTCTTATCAAAGACCAGATCATAAAATAAAACCCATGTAGGGATAGATAACTAGTGGAGTTCAAAGAACGCATTATAACAGCTGAAGAGGAGAGGGGTGAGTACAGTATATACCTTTTTAAATCATCCCAGGTATCTTTTATGAAGAGAACCAAAAAGCACATAATGTGGCAGGTCAGGGGCAATTGAAACTTAAGTGAGTCAAAAGAAAAGTTTAGAAGCGCCTTTCAAGGCAATACAAATCCTAATAATAAAAGTTTCTTTAAATACATCAAAGGGACTGATTCATTCAGCAAGCTTTTATCCACTGCCTATTTCATGAGCATCAATAGGACCAGGGGGTAATCACTGATTTAAAGGACCCTAAATGAAGGAAGAATGGAGTGAAGGAAAACTGAAAATTTGTTCCTTTTTTTTTCAAAGAAAATTATCAGAAAATCCCAACTAAATTTTCTTAAGTGTCACATGATGCATTTTTTAAGCCTTTCTATATTGAAGTAATTTTGGATTTTTAGTAAAGTTTCAGATAGTATAGCAAGGTTCCATATACCTTCATCAACTCACCTAATGCTAACATCTTATATAACCAAGAACATTTGTTAAAATTAAGAAATTAACTTTAGTATAATACTATTAAATGAGCTGGAAATTTGATATGGATTTCATCAATTTTTACACTACTATTGTTTTCCTGCTTCTATTCAACAAGTGGAAGATGTACACTCCACAGAACAGACACTCAGAACAATCCGCATATCCTTGACCATGACAGCAGATGGCATAACAGTGAATATAAACCCTAGGAAATTACCATTTGTATCACACTCTGGAGCAAAAGACTTGTGAGTCTCACTTGTATATATTGTATGTGAAGTTATCAAATCTATAATAAAGCATTGTTATCTTTAAACAAAGAAGGAAGAGACAACAAAAATTTCATCAAAAATTACATCTTATTAATTTCTTTAAAAGACTACTCCTGTCTTCCAGTGAATATTATTCAGAATTGCACAAAAGAGAAAAAAAAGATAAATTTAAAGCCTGTTCTTCCAAATTTGAGCCTCCACATGTGGGCATATGGGATCTGTATCCAGATAGTGAGTACGGCCTGTGTGACCAAGATGATAAAGCTCCAGGGTCCATTGCGGAAGAAAATGCTCTGTATTCCTCATGATCACTTACACATCATCAGACCCCATCTACTCTCCTAATAGGCTGATATGAAGTTATAGCTTTTGTGGAACGTTCTTTTACACTAATACAGCCAGCCACATGAGTCCTGGAGTTTGGTTACTCTTCTTTTATGCGTGCACACTCCAGGTTCTTCCTGCTGTCCTAAGTTTACTTTGAATACATTTATACTGTTTGGTACTATATTGTGTGGCTTTGGTTTTCCATTATTATTTGTTTTGGCTAGTGATTAAAATACTATTGACTGTCTCATTTAATCTTGAGGATGTCAGGGCCAAAGTAGTCCTTTTGTGTTTCCTTGAGTAACAACACGTAACATAAACCAAGAGGTGTAGTGTATGTGATTTGTTGTGTTTGACACTATCTTTTGATCCACTATTAAGTCATTATGTTTAGCATTACACAAGCCAGCTGTAGTCAATTCCTCCTTATGTTCTCTTATGTTTGACTATTTCCTAGCATGTTATTGATATGATATGAAAAATTTTTTGGTGCTTCTTGAGAAATTAATCACAATTTTGTGCCTATATTGGAAAATAATCTATTTTTTATACCAGTTGTCTTCAAATTTTATACTTGAGGATCACCTAAGAATTTATAAATTCAAATTCCCAGACTCCACATATATTTGCATTTTTTACCAGCTCTCACAATTAGACTACATTTTGAGAATTACTGAACTACTCGCTGTTGATATTAAACTGTGAAAGAGTAGTTTTAAAAGATAAAATGCCATTTTTTTTCCAATCTCTGCTAACAAAAGCTTAAATAAAAACTGATTTTTAAATCATAGATAAGCATCTACTTTGAATAAGATTCTCCTCTTTCAAGGATATGACTAAAATTTTCAATTATATTTTCATTATAATCATTACACTTTCAAAATGAATTCACCCAACAGTTTATTTGCAAAAGCCCTAAATGTTTGTGTAACTCCCTCATGTCTTTTTATAAGACATGCTTAAGCCCTTATGTGAAAATGAGATTGTGATTGGATAAGAGGAAAATCATTATCTTGTCTTTTCTGCACAAATCATTCCAAAATTTAGAAAAACCATGATTAAAATAAAATTCTTTGCTCAGTTCTCACATGTCTAAAACAATCCACCAATCAATCAAATGTGAAAACTTTGCTCAACAGGATAGTAAACTGCTAGCCATTCACTGAGGGTTGTATAGGCCTACACATAAATCATGTTTCTCTTTCCTTCAAATGTGTACATTAAATTCCTACTCTTTGTAATGATTGGCCATTGTCTTGCCAATAACAATTACAAATTCTGTCTTAAAAAAAAAAACAACTATCCAAAAGTACTATACAGCACAGGTGTTGAAACTGAAGGCCCTTAAAGGGTGGAATTCAGTGTTTTAGATTCAATTTTTAACTAATTGTCCCCTGGTCTGTGTGAACTCAAGTGACACAGTTCATGCAGAAAGAGAGAATATTATTATATTGAAAAACAGAGATTGGGGCACCTGGGTGGCTCAGTTGGTTGAGCAACTGCCTTCGGCTCAGGTCATGATCCCAGAGACTGGGGATCGGGCCCAGGATCAGGCTCCCTGCTCAGCGGGAAGCCTGCTTCTCCCTCTCTCATTCCCCCTGCTTTCTCGTCAAGCATCAAATACACAAATAAAATCTTAAAAAAAAAAAAGAAAAGAAAAGCAGAGATAAAGATTCAGGCCAAGCAGAGTGGCTGCAAATATAGGAAAGAAATGCCCCCCAAAAAGATGCCAAAGGACAGAAGCCCAAAGTTCCTACATACAAAATTCACTCAAAATCTTGGTTGACTCCTAAACTGCATACATGAAGGATAGGAATCCAAGAAGTCCTGAGTAAAGTAATAAATACAAGTCTAAGAAAAGAGAACAGAGATTTCAACAGCTTCTCAGTTCCAGTAATGTACATTTTGAAGTTCAAGTCCAAATGATTTAAGGACTGGATAAAGACCTTGGGATTTCTACTGAAACCATCAAAGAGCCATGCCTTAGAATTAACAATTATATCACAATACTAACAAATTAAAAAAAAAAAAAAAAACCCACAAAAACCAACCCCACCTCTCCCCTCAGTGAAGTATGCCAAGTGAACAAAGCCTAAAACTAGCTTCCACATTATCAAGGTCATCGGTCAGTAAGGTAATTCTTCTAGGACAGAAATAAATATTAGTTTAATAGTAAGTCAAAAGTATTAAGTTCTTTGCAAAGTAGCATCTACAATCTCCATTACACAACTAAAAATAATCAGACATGAAACAAGTAATAGAAATGCAGAACCACAGATGATTATGTTAGAAGATAAAGATTTAAAATAAAACATAAATATATGCTATAGAAACTATAAGAAATAATGGATATAATGAAAGAAGAGGTGGGAATTTCAGGCAAGCTATGGAAAATAGAACCAAATAAAATAAGATACCTGTAATCAAAACTACATTGTGTAAAACAAATAGGTAATTGATTAATCAATACAGAATAAAGTTTCAGTGAAGTAGACAACAATTTTTCAACCTAAAGACCAAAGAGAAAAAGAAAAAAGGGAGAACAAGTCCAAATGAACACAACCTCAAGAATCCATAACATAGTAAAAAAAAGGTCATTTAACTTACATATGTAGAAAAGATTAGCAGAAAAGTAGAAAAAAACAAATATTTGAAGAAATATTGACCGAAATTATTCCAAATTTGTTTAACAACAACATATAGTTCCCATAACAAAGCTATGGTAGGAAAAATAAACAGCAAACTACACTTAGGATCATCCTATTAAAATATGTGAAAAATGAAAGTTAAGATAAGTATCTGGAAAGTATCTAGGGAGCAGGGGCTATTTTATAAAAAGGGGAAAAAATAAGAGTGTCAGCTCATGATTATCACAAATAATTGAAACAGAAAAAAAGACAAAAGAACACTTTAAAGTACTAAAACAGGGTGCCTGGGTGGCTCAGTGGGTTAAAGCCTCTGCCTTCAGCTCAGGTCATGATCCTAGGGTCCTGGGATCGAGGCCCGCATCAGGCTGTCTGCTCAGTGGGGAGCCTGCTTCCTCCTCTCTCTCTGCCTGCCTCTCTGCCTACTTGTGATCTCTCTCTCTCTCTGTCAAATAAATAAATAAAATCTTTAAAAAAAAATAAAGTACTAAAATGAAGATGAAATCAATACACATTCAGAAAAGCAATATCTGAACAGTTTCATTGTCAATGGTTCTCTCTGAAAGAGTTCTAAGGAAGAAATAAATAACAAAGTCAAGTCAAATACATTGGTAAATTTAGAAGATTGCTTTTGTTTGGTTGTTACATTTTTTTTTAAGATTTTATTTATTTATTTGACAGAGAGAAACAGCTAGAGAGGGAACACAAACATGGGGAGTGAGAGAGGGAGAAGCAGGCTTCCTGCTGAGTAGGGACCCTGATGTGGGGCTTGATCCCAGGACTCTGGGATCAAGACCTGAGTCAAAGGCAGACGCTTAACGACGGAGCCACCCAGGTGCCCCTGGTTGTTATATATTTTTAAGAGACAAGAGTAAAAAAACATAAGTATCTTGAGATTACTATATATATGTAGAAATAAAATATATGAAAATAATACCACAAAAGACATAGGCAGATAAAGAGAATTACATTATGGTAAGGTTATCTTTATTACATGAAGTACCTCAAAATTAAGATAGATAGAGATGAGTTAATAAGAATATATTAATCTTTAGCAGAACCCCTAAAAAATACAAATAGATATAGTATACAACCCAATTGAACATATAGAATAGAGTACCAGGTGAAATATATATATATATTTGACTAATCCCCAAAAGAGGAAAGAGTGAAAAAACAATGGGGCAGTGGAGAAAGAAGAAAACAAAGAGCCCAATAGCAAATATAAACCTAGTAAATATAAAAATTAACTAATACACTAAATGTAAATAGACTAAGTTAAAGATATAGCTCTTAGACTACATAAAGGAGTAAGAACCAGCTAAATTTTGCTTATAAAAGACTCATTTAAATATAATGGCACAGTTTGAAAGTTAAATAATATAAATACATAACATCTAAATACAGTGCAAGAAAACTGGTATGGTAGATTAATATAAGACAAAATAGACTTCAAGGCAAAGAGCATCAAAAAAGAAAAAATATATTTTAATGATAAAAGTATAAATTAACCAAGAAGACATAAAAATCTTAACTATGTATGTTCATAATTACAAAACTTCAAAATAAATGAAGTGAAAACTGAGAAAACTATAGGAAGAAATAGACAAATACATAATCTATAATCATACTTGCCAATTTAACATCTACATATAAGTAACTGATTAAACACATGGATAAAAATGTAAGTAGAAGTATAACATTTTCATCTGAAATGACCAAACTGCTTTTTTTTTTCCAAACTGACATTTTTAAAACACTACACCTAAAAACTGGAGAATGCATAATGCTTCAAGAGCCCACAGAACACTCACTAAGATAGGCCACATGCTGAGCTACAAAGAAAGTCTTGATACAATCTAAAACTACTGAGTCATTTAGAGTATGTTGTCTTGCCACAACAAAATTAAAAAAGAAATCAGCCTATGTTTGGGATGCAACTAAAAAACAGTCCTTAAAAAGGAAATAAAGGAAATGTATTCCTTTAAATATTTCTATTAAGTAAATGAAGTATTTACAACTAGTGATATAAGCATCTGTCTTAGGAAACTAGAAAAAGAAACAGTAATTAAGCATAGAGACATTAGATAAAAGTAAGTATTGGACATAAGAATGAAAGAGAATTGAGGTGCCTCAGTGGCTCAGTTAAGAATCTGCCTTTGGGGGCGCCTGGGTGGCTCAGTGAGTTAAGCCTCTGCCTTAGGCTCAAGTCATGATCTCAGGGTTCTGGGATCAAGGCCCACATTGGGCTTTCTGCTCAGCAGGGAGCCTGCTTCCTCCTCTCTCTCCGCCTGCCTCTCTGCCTACTTGTGGTCTCTCTCTCTCTGTCAAATAAATAAATAAAATCTTTAAAAAAAAAAAAAAAAAAAGAATCTGCCTTTGGCTTAGGTCATGATCCCAGAGTCCTGGAATGAGCCCTGACTGCTTCTCCCTCCCTGCCCTTTCCCCTACTCAAGATCTCTCTTTCTCTCTCTCAAACAAATAAATAAAAATCTTAAAAAAATAATGAAAGAGAATAAACACAGTCAATGAAGAAAATTGATAAATACCATATCTGGACTTTCGAAAAGACTAATAAAATGATAATCTGATAATATAGTAATATAATTGAAGGGATAAAGAGAAATTCAAACATCCGCAATGAAAGGTATTATTACCATGGAATTTATAAATCTTTAAAAGCAAATAATAGTGTGAGACAACCAAATTTATGCCTCATGGTGTTAGAAGTGTCTCTGGCTTTTGGGGAGAAAGAAGTCCTTACTCCCTTTTATGCTTCTACTTCTTACTTGTATATGGTCATTAGTTTGCCAACAGAAGAAACATGTTGACTTCTCTTGGCCCTTTTCATTGAAAATGTTATCAAGGGGGACTTGAAATTCATTTTTTTTTTTTTTTGCTTTACTTCAAAAAAGTGTAAGTGTTTAGAAATATGTTATAATAATATACTAAGTCTTTTATTGTTAAAATAATTTGAATAAGAAGTATTTACTGATTTTATTCAAAGTTTATGTAAACGTTTATTTTATAGCTGAAAAAATATATATTTTTAAAGATTTTATTTATTTGACAGAGAGAAACACAGCCAGAGAGGGAATACAAGCAAGGGGAGTGAGAGAGGCAGAAGCAGGCTTCCCGCCGAGCAGGGAGCCTGATGTGGGGCTCGATCCCAGGTCTCTGGGATCATGACCTGAGCTGAAGGTAGTTGCTTAACCAACTAAGCCACCCAGGCGCCACCTGAAAATATATTTTATATATATAAACATATATATGTTCTCCTCTGATGATAGAGTAAATATAACACAGTTTTTGAGAATTTTATTGTTTTAAATTCATTACTCTGAATATTAAATCTAATGAAGTAATAGATGCAGCTACACAGAGTACAAATTTATGTTGGTTTATACAACTTTGAAATTTGATTTTTTTCAAAAAGTCATGATATTGAAGTTTTGTACTGAAAATCATGTGAGTGCTGTAGTTTTACTAGAGAACAGAGAAGTTTTCCTAATTTGCCTTTTTAATGCCCAGAGAGGTTTCATATTGTGCCAAGGATCCCACAACCATTAAATAAAAAAGGAGAGGTTAAGACCAGGACCACAAGAGTTAATCAGTCTTTTTCACCACAGAAATGACATTCCTTATTAGGTTTCCTTTGGTCAGACTATTTTTCACAATGACTGTCACGTCTCAAATGAGAATTGGCTTACATTTGTGATTATTCAGTACTTACTTTTCCAAAGTCCTGTTAATTGCAAAAATTATTTCTGTCTAAAACCAGGTGATATTTTCTTTATTAGAGACAAATAACCTTCCCATATAGTGTTTTGCTCACCATGAAAAATAAAGTTTACAACACTGTGTTAATTAAAAAGTGATTTAAAAGATACAATTAGAGTTTGTAAGGATTCATAAAAGCTCTCAATAAACTGAGATTCACTAAGACAAAGTTATGTAATTTATTACATAAAAGATAGGGATAGTGGCTATTTGGTGGTACCAGTTAACTGACTGGTCTTCATGCCTTTTATTTAATTTCCTTCATACATCAGTCCAAAAATAATCCCGAGTTTTCTCATGTTAATGTTTTAATAAAAAAAAAATAAAACTTTCATTTGAAAATAAGTAAGTAGGGATTCCTGGGTAGTGCAGTCATTGAGCATCAGTTCTTCTTTTGGAGCTCAGGTCATGATCTCAAGGTGGTGAAACTGAGCCCCAACATTGGGCTCTGTGCTCAGTGAAGTCTCCTGAAGAATCTCTCCCTCCCCCTTTGTACCCCCACCCCCACTCACACATACATGCACACACACACTCTCTCTCTCCCTCTCTCATATAAATAAATAACTGCCCAAGAAAAGAAAATTTAAAAGTAAATTTAGTGTTTTTTAATGTCATGAAGCACTAAAAGCTGGCGAGGAGATATCAAAGTTATTTTGTGTTTTAAAATATTTGCAAAGAAAGGCGGAATGAAAAGTAAAACTTCATTTAAAAAGGAACAGATTTCAGGGGCACCTGGGTGGCTCAGTTGGTTAGGCTATTGCTTTCGGCTCAGGTCATGATCCCGGAGACCCAGGATTGAGCCCCACATTGGGCTCCCTGCTCGGCGGGAAACCTGCTTCTCCCTCTCTCACTCCCTCTGCTTGTGTTCCCTCTCTGACTGTGTTTCTTTCTGTCAAATAAATAAAATATTAAAAAAATAAAAATAAAATAAATAAAAAAGAACAGATTTCATTGTTATTTGACATTGATACAGATTTTCTGGGTCTTTGTTATTTTATATATTTATCATTCAACTTAATGGAATAATACCTTCAAAAGAAGTATATGACATGGTTCCTATTTGAATTTCACTTCATTTGCTCATTTATTCGAAAATGTTAATTGAATTTTGATAACAGATCAACAGGAACAGTACTCAATAATATGGCCAAAGATGAACTGGATATAAATCTCTACCATCCATTCATTTGGTGTAAAATTTATTTAAATGAGTGTTTTCAAAGTTATGTTTTCAAAAATGAAGTAATCCATACATATCTTATGGTTACTCATACAACACCTACAACCATCACACCATGAAAACTTGAGGTTTTTCAAATAGAAAGAATATGAATCCCTCTCTGTCCTTAGATGTCCTCCTGGAGTTGTTTATCAGAATAGAGAAAAGTAGTGATTACCAGCAAAAATGAATCAGAATTAGGCTTTGCATTCCCAAAGCTGAATTAATGTCACATCTGGAAACTGCTTAACATGTTGAGTGTGAGATTGCTTTGATATCTATTATGGTTATGTTTGGCATTGTTCTGGCTAAAAAGATAAAATATTTTATAAGATGAAAACCAAATCCTCTTTTCTTGAATTGTCTTATTAGCAATAACAAAATAAATAACCAAAATTAAAAACTAACAACCAAAATTCAGTGATTATGCCCTGAGTTTAAAGATATGAAAGCTTATCAACAAACACTTGATTTATCTACTCATCAGTCAAGTCCTATTCCTAATTATGGCTTTTGAACTAGCCTTTTCCTTATGCTTTTCCTGCATATTCTTGTAACTTATTCCTTCCCTTCAGGTCTTTTTCGTAAATTTAGGACTAAAGGAGTCCAAGCAACCAATTCCAGCCTATGAAAGGGGCTGGGGTACTTCCCTTATAAGTCCAGTAATTCTCTGGACACCTGCTGGGAGTCCTACAATTCAACTAACATTGTCTACAAGAGATAGCATCAGATTCCACAGGTTAAAAGTTGTCTCACAAGACATCCACCACCACACTTCAGAGGCCAGGCATAAGTTCCAGTTGCCAGCTATGCTTCTGACCAAATGGCTACAGACAGGAGATTCAGGAGGTTCCCACAACCCCATCCTTAAATTCAATTAATCTGCTAGAATGGCTCACAGAAGTTACAGAAGTGTTTTATTTAGTAGATCATTGGCTTATTATTAAAGGATAGAACTCGGGAAGAGCCAGATGGAAGACATCCATAGGGCAAGACATGGAGAAAGGGCATGGAGCTTCCATGCTCTTTTTCTTGCTACTCTCCCTGGACTTCCTATGTCCACAACCCAGAAAACGCCAAATCTTCTCCATGTGAAAGGTGAAATCTTATGGGGGCTTCCTTCATTACATGGGCATGACTGATCAAACTGATAAAGTGACCAAACTCAATCTCCAGTCCTTCTCTTCCCCAGCTGTCATGGGGATAGGACTGAAAATTCCAACTCTTAATCATACAGTTGGTTCCACTGCTAACCACCCTTCATCCGAAGGTGAGTTCCAGAATTTACCTCATTAACATAATAAATGATTCTTTTACAGTTTCTATCACCTAAGAAATTTCAAGGGATTTTAGAAGCTCTGTGCCAGAAACAGTGACAAAGACTATATATACATATGCATGTATGTATATATGTATATATATATATGTGTGTATACATACACATATATACATATATAAAAGATTTTATTTATTTATTTGAGAGGGAGACAGCGAGAGAGAAACACAAGCAGGGGGAGTGGCAGAGGGACAAGCAGGCTTCCCACTGAGCAGGAAGCCCAATGCAGGGCTTAATCCCAGGACCCTGGGATCATGACCTGAACCAAAGCAGACGCTTAATGAATGACCCACGCAGGCTCCCCTATATTTCTTATTATAAACCACAATATGATATCTACTCAGGGAGGCCTTCCCTAACAAACCTATTTAAAATTATATCTACCTATCCTGAACTCTCTAATACTTCCCCTGGATTTTCCTGTACCTTTTTATACTTAGCACCATCTAGCATACTGTATAATTACTAGTTTATTAATCTATAATATGTCTGCATGTTTGGAATGTACACTTGAAGGAGCTTTGGTCTCTTCTGTTCACTGCTATATCTTAACCTATAATGATGCCAGGCACATAGTTCACATTACATAAACATTTTTTTTTAAGATTTTATTTATTTGACACAGAGAAACACAGCCAGAGAGGGAACACAAGCAGTGGGAGTGAGAGAAGGAGAAGCATGCTTCCCACAGAGCAGGGAGTCCAATGTGGGATTCGATCCTGGGTCTCTGGGATCATGACCTGAGCCGAAGGCAGTTGCCCAACCAACTGAGCCACCCAGGTGCCCCACATAAACATCTTTTAAGCTAGTGAACATATCATGTACATTTAGTAAGTATTCAAAGATAATTTGAGGTCAAAACTTTGATCTAATTAACATTAATACACAACTTTATTTAAAGCCCATCTTCATCCATGCATAATTATATTTTTTGAATTAACAAAGCATAAGAAAATTGGAAGAAATAAAATTTTCACATATTGTAAAAACTGATTTCATTTGAGGATAAAAAGTAATTTATTATTAACTATATTTTTAAATGCTATAGAAGAGGACTTCTAGACAATGAAAGCAAACATACATATTGAGTTTCAATAGAATTTTAGGCCATATTACATTAATAAAAGAACATGTAGCTAACCTATGTACTGAATGGAAAAATGAGCTACTTATTATTTAGGTAATTGGTGGAAAGCAAAAGAAATATAATTAACTAATTTATGTAATATAAGGAAAAAAGCACAGTGAAGAATTTTTTCATCTAAATACAAATAAACATAAGGTATCATTTACATATATCCTATCAATATACATTATACTTTAGGGATCTTGATCAGGACTATAAAACACATTTTTCTTGCTTTATGCTCTAAAGTCATATTGTCTTCAGAGAAATGAGTTGGACAAAATTTTAGTAAAATACAACTGTTGAGAATTATGTTGAGTCTATTCAAAATTCTTTTTTTGTTGTTTATAGTAAATGCTTCAAATTGTTAATTCAAGCATTTTACAACATAATATTAAACAAACAAAAAAAGCTATTTGCAGAAAAGTTATGAGAAACTTGGAAAGAGACAAAAGGCATTACTGGAGGTCTTTTAGATGCTGTTTTGGACTGCGCTTCTTGCTACTGACTAGGCTATTTTATAATTCTGTAAAGAGAGATGCAAACTTACAGATTCTATCTAATGAAAATGCAAATATTTTTACCTCCAAAATAGTCCCAAAGTCTGCTATTACAAGTCTGTAGGACATTAGTCAGTGTTGCATCTAACTCATCAAAGTTAATGTTTCTTTACTAATTGCCTATACATATTCAGCTCCTCAAATGAATTTTGAATTGATTTTAACATCTATCTTAGTGGCTCCTTTATTAATTGATGAGTTGAGTAACATTTTGACATATGTTCATTTTACATTTTCCTGAGAATCTTCCTTTTACCCTTTTCTCCCTGTGGAATGTATAGTTTTTTATAACGGCCATAAATCAACAATGACAAATACATGTATGCCTGCACACAAAGTTGTATAACTGATATACCATTGATGATACTTAAATTTAACATATGTACTTTGATCTATTCTGACACCTATACAGTTATAATACCATTGTCCAAATCAGTAAATGTATTCATCACCGCCAACAGCTGGGGTTTAAGTCCTAGCTGTTTGGCTTACCAGCTGGGTAACCATGGATTAGCCCTTTAAATCTCCAAATTCAGGTTGTTCCCATAAAGGAGAATAAATCTTGTACCTATTAGGTATTGTGAGGAACAAAAGAGAGTGAATGTAAAAGCATGAGGTGTCAAAAATATAAAAAAAGCATAAAGAATTAACTGTATCTGAATATAATTTTCTTTAAAAATTTTTAAATTATTTATAATAATAATAATAAAATAATGATAACAACTAATATATATTGACATAAGTACCTAGTATTGTTGTAAGCACTTTACATATTCAGGTGTTTAACCAATTTAGTTCTTAACAACTAAATTAACCAATTTAATTCAATTTACAGATGAGACAAACAAAATACAGAGAATGAAAACACAGCTCACCCTGATGTAGTGTATTTGGCTCTGTGGAATATAGATTTTTATCTTAATTCTATAATATATCAGTATTGCATACATTGCAGAGTCTCAAAAACATTTCTTAAAGCCTATGATGTTAATGATATCTAATTAAATACAATGTTTAAAAATATCAGTGAATTTCTCTTTCCTTGCATGAAATTTATGTTTTTTTTTTTGTTTTTTTTTTTTTTTTAAGATTTTATTTATTTGACAGAGAGAAACACAGCCAGAGAGGGAACACAAGCAGGGGGAGTGAGAGAGGGAGAAGCAGGCTTCCTGCCGAGCAGGGAGCCCGATATGGGACTCGATCCCGGGTCTCCGGGATCATGACCTGAGCCGAAGGCAGAGGCTTAACCAACTGAGCCACCCAGGCGTCCCGAAATTTATGTTTTATCATAAGATTTGAATCTTAATTCTGAAGGCAGTGCCACAATCTTGACAACTCCTTTTCAGTTTTTATTTTTGTTAGACTATAACCTCATGGATAATTAAAATTATTAGATATTCACATAGACTTGATTTTACATCAGTTGATGTCATAGTTTAGGTTTTCAGTCATGGCGATATGATTAAGCTCTAAAAATGTGCTGTACAACATTATGCCTCTAGGTAACAATACTGTATTACATACACTTAAACATTTGTTAAGAGTCTAGAACTCATGTTAAGTGTTCTTAATGTGGTATTAAAAAAAAAAAAAACAACTATGTGATATGTAACCTTTTATGGCTGGCTTCTTTCACTTAGCATGTTTTTCAAGAACCATCCACATTGCGACATACATCAGAATCCCATTGTGTGGACATCTCACAGTTGGTTTATGTGCTCATTCACTGGCAAACATTTAGATTGTTCCCATCTCTTAGTTACAAATGGTGTTGCTATGAACATGTTTCAGTACTGGCTTGAGTATCTGTTTTCAGTGTATACTTAGGAATGGACTTAGTGGGTTATGTAGTTGATACTATGTTTAACTTTTTGAGGAACCACTCAACTGTCCATGAAATACTCAAGAGTTGGTAAATCCACACAGAGAGAAAGCAGACTGGTAGTTGTGAGAGGCTAGGAAGACAGAGGATTGGGGAACAAATACTTAATGGTGTAACGTTGTCTTTAGGAATGATGAAATGGTTTGAAATCAGAAGTGGTAGGTGCACAGTATTGTGAGTGCAATAAACGTCATTGAATTGTTCACATTAGAATGTTAAATTTTACTTATATTTCACTCATTAAATAAATGCTAAAGGCTATTTGATAGTAATTGTTGGCAGGGTTATTGAAATAAAATTTAATCTCATTTTAATATGCTTGAATTTATGAAAGTGTTTTTATTTTATCTCTCTTAATAATAGAAAAGTTGCCTATGGATATATATGATTGAAAATGTCTATTTGCTGATTTACTGTTTTTGTATATAATCTAAATCCTAAGTATAATTTATTTCATTAAAAACACATTACTGCTGTTCAAGAAATATTAAACCGAGCAAAAAATTTATTAATAAGTAAAAGTGCTATACATATAAGAGTTTCCAAATTGAAATAAGCACACTGAATTATCTTGAATCTCTTTAAAAATAATTAATTAATTCATATGTTTTTGGAAGGATATTCACATATTTAAAAATCAATCAAAAGGGTTAAATAAATATCTTTTAAGGGAGTCTTTATATGTACAAATAAAATTAAAATATTTTTATGTCAGGGACCAACAATGCTTTCTATATGTGGATTCTGTATACCCAGCATGCAAACTGAAAGTATATTACAAATAAGAGTATAATGACTTCAATATTATTGGCTTTATTACTTTATTTTTTTGTGTATATGCTACATAATACTTCTCTACTGAAGTAATTATTTAAGGAAGGCAAAACTAAAGATCATCTAAAACAAAACTTCCATATGTTAAATCATGTAGAAAACTGATGAAACTTTTTCACATTAAACAAGGACACTCGGGGTGCCTGGGTGGCTCAGTTGGTTAAGCAACTGCTTTCGGCTTAGGTCATGATCCCAGAGACCTGGGATCGAGCCCCACATCGGGCTCCCTGCTCAGCGGGAAGCCTGCTTCTCCCTCTCTCACTCCCCCTGCTTGTGTTCCCTCTCTGGCTGTGTTTCTCTCTGTCAAATGAATAAAATCTTAAAAAAAAAAAAAAAAAAAAAACAAGGACACTAAATATCCTATTTCTAAGTATTACATGCTTTTATTCCTTGTTTTATCCCTCTCTACATCCACACACACATGTTTATTATCACCTTTTAAATGAATATGGTAACATAGAGTTCTCTTTTTAAAATGTGTATTGAATTTTCAGACTTATTTTTCTACTCTTATATTTACCGCAAAACAACACTACCTGGAAATAATTACACAACCCATTTCAATGTATTCTTAATAATATCTTATCTCTTTCCAATCATGAGTTCCATGACTATTTTTCAACCTAAATTGCAACAACATGCTGATAAATTATCACAAAGAAAAATATATCAGAGCTATTAAAATATTACATTTGCTGCTAATTTAGGTAATTACCTGCTATGTCTTCCACAGAGGAAAAGAACTATTTTACACTTTTTGGTTTCCTGGAATGAATAGCTCAGTTCAAAGTCTAGTCTAATGAAAGGTGCCAACACTTTGCGCCTTTCCGTTTTGCAGTCAGTGTGTTGCTAGTTCTCATAAGACTTTTCCCTTGATCAAACTATAATTATCCTAACCTACATAGAGAGGTAAGGGGGAAAAAACACAGAACCTCAACATGCTTACAGGGGTGATTGCAAAGTAAGCTACAATCAAGTAGGTATGTATATAATAAACACAAAGGAGTAAATGGTTATAGTTTAACTCATGGCCACTTGGCAAGAGTCAGACATTACTCTGGGAAAGAAATGTACAAACACACTTAAGTCTGACTCTGTTGTATTTAAAAGAAACCAGAATATGTAAATTGGCTCCTTAATGAAATCTTAAGACATTAAATTTATTCCAAACAATATTAATAGTTTCTGATGAATAGTGGTCATATTTAATTTTTAATAAGAATGTGGCTTTAAAATCAGAAAGAGGTTACTTAAAATAGCACTGAATTCTGAAAAAGGCCAATTGCCCAATTAATTCAATTTTTCAAAAACTAGAAAATAAGTTACTGCATAGTAAATCTAAATTAGTCAAAGGACTATGGGGACAATAGAAAATTTACCATCTGTGCTTCACTACCAACAAAGACACTAATTTCGTATATGAAGTCAAACACAAGAATTATGACAAAGTTATATGATGATGCTGAGAGATTACATGAATAATGGAACTCCAAAATTAACCTTCAAGTCACCAGATGCTCCTCCATCCTGTCAGTCAATCTTAAATCAATTAAGATATTCTGAATAAATTGCTTCCGTGGAGAGAATTCATTCATTTTAACATGTCAATCTCATTGGACGTTTTCCACTGCACCCTAAAAATGACTTTACACTGACACTTCTTTAATTAGGACCAAATAGAGATTGCTTCTCTTCCTTATACTTAAAAATCAAAACCACAGAAAACTTAGGAAATAAAATTAAAGTTTATTCCTTAAATATTTGAAGTTTGCAGCAAAGCAGAAAGTGACAGGATTGAAAAGAGAGAAGATAATGTGTTTAAAAATGGGGATGGTTTGGATTTGATTGGTATCTAATCTTTAATGTGAAAACTGCATACTTATGATCCTTAAATCAGGTGCCACCCAAATCAGTGAAAGTAGGACAGATATTCAGTCAAGATTTTCAGAAATAGAGAAAGAATTATTATTTTAATGCTGTCTTCAATTATTGTCTATAATCCAAATATTAACCTTGTACTGCAAGTTATCAAAAGAAGTCATCAGAATTTTGGTCATGTTATGTAATTGGCCTACTTAATCTCTCCAGGAACAATCTTCTAAGGCAACTGGCATAGGCAAGGGCATTTGGTGGTCTAGTGAGGCCAGGTCAGCCTGATTTCTTGCACTTGCTATGACCAAGATGTCTTTTGCTGTTTCTTGGTCTTTAAGATCCCAATAAGCTCAGCCTCCCACCTATTGGCCTCATCATCTTGAACCACTGGAATTCTACACCAACTAAATTATTCAGTTCCTACTCTTAAGATTTTTGCAGGTGGACTTAACATTCTCCTGACTTCTGGGGCTCTCTTTCTACTATGATCCAATCAGGTTAGCTTACAGATTGTCTTTTCCTTGCATGTAAAGTCCCTCTTCTTATACCCGAATAAGAAACTAGTCACATCCCTCTATTTTCAGACACACACACACACACACACACACACACACACACACACACACACACAATCTTTCAGTTTTCTTTGAAGATAATTCTCTGGGACAGTATTTACTGAGGATCACCAAAGCAGCTGAGATGGAGTGTGATTTAGTGGGAAGGGCAAGTATGGGGCCTGGGAAGGAGGACTGAGTACTTACAGGGTAGGGGATGCTCTGAAGCATAATCAAGTCTTTATTAGATACCTCTGCCCTTGAATGTCTTTAAGGCACCCACCAAGTGAACTGGTCATTTCTCTTCTCTCCTTCCTCTCTCCCTCCTACCTGAAATTTCTCCTAATTTCAAATGCAGAGATATTTAGCTTTTTTTCCCCCCTGAAACTATTCACAATTTAGTGTCTTATCTCTTATCTCATTTGCTAAACTATATTTTAGTGCAGTGTCAAGAGGTCATCTTAAGAGTGACTTCTTAAAAGAATTTTGGTTTTGGTTGAAACTAAAGTGATACAGGAATCATTGCTTCCCCACAGATTTAAAGATAACATTAAATTCAGAGGGAAAACAGATAAATATCAGCATTAAACAGGGGAAAGGAATCTGAGAAAGTTTAATCTCTAAAATGCATGTAGAAAGGAAACAGAATCAAGAAACTCTCAATGGGGGCTGCGGGTCTAGGGTAAAGCTGCATTTGATTTCACTGTTAAAGTGGCTCATTTAAACACAGAGATACCCCCTCAACAAATATATTGTATTGCAAATGCATCAGATAAACATGTGCTTGTAAATTTCATTTTATGTCCTTTACTTCTTCATGAAGAACATTTAATTGTGATTGTGAGAGTTGTCAGCAGTGTTTTGTATTATCACGTATATCGATAACACATTGAACTGGAATTTGGAAAATAATTTCATTTTCTATGTATTGGGCAACCATGAAAATAGACATATTTCATAGAGGGACATCTGATCTCTAAATGTTCCCATTAAAAAGAAAAATTGCTCATCTTATTTCATGTTGTAAAGCAAAAGCACAATCTAGGATAGACAAAATATACTCACAAAATATACTCACAAAATATACTCACAATATTTCATGGGCACACACACACATACATGTGAGTATATGCAAGTGTATATGTGTGCTACTGTATGTGTGTGACTAGATCACACAAGAAAACTGTGTTTTCTGTGTGAGGGTATTATATATATAATTTCAGAACTGCATTATTAAGAAGAGATTTTATCATTTCCTTCATCTCTTCTTTCAATCTTTTAGCATAAACTCCTTCACATTTGACTTTAATAAGCCATCAATTATGTCATTATTTTATGAATCATTAATAAAGAAAAAAAACTGTGAATTCAAATCTGGTGTAAGTTAACAATAGTCCTGTGTAATACATGAATCTTTACACATGATTTTCATACACCGAGTTTTCTTTCATCTATTCCAAAGAATTTGGCAATTTTTAACTGCATTCAGTATGCCTTCTGTGGCATGGGACTGGCAATCACTCTCCATGTATATTAATACTTTGACATTATCTGCTGTGTATATTTTCCTTTCTTGGTCACCAGACAGTGTTTGGATGTGGTTTTGCAAGACAATATGGAAATGCCTGTCATTTTCCCTGTGAAGACTACCTGTGTCATGATTATCGATGTGATGCCCCACTGCTCTCTTTCTTTCCATTTCTGTGAGCACAATGAATTTTTGTTTAAGTGGTGGAAACAGTTTGTAATCTTTGGAAGATTTAGATGGCAATAAAATCAACACATAAAGTGACAACCATGCACACAACTTTATTAAAATGATGAAAATACCGCCAGGTTTGACCAATTTCTCACATGCACAAGCAAAGACAACCGGCTAACACCTATCTCTAGGCTACTGTGATTTTAAGATGTCATTGCTTGCAAAGTAATATTCCACATTTCAGAGATGTCATAATGTGAAAAAAAAAGTCTTAAACAATGTGCTGTGATATTTATTGAACTTCACAACATGCTAGAAGCTATGCTAAGGAATGTACAGGGTGCTCAAGATTTGTAATCAAATCTTTTTGGAGAACATATAAAGTACAACATCGTGGGGAATATGTGGTTAAGGAATTCAAAGAGGATAGCCTTTAAAGCTGGGGAGACTGACGCATACTTCAACAAGATGTCAGTTCATCTAAAGTTGAAAGAGACAGAATTTGGATAAGTGGAGAAGGTGAGGGGAAAGATACTTGAAGCCAAAGTCAAATTGGAGCAAATATTTGAAGGCACAAAAACAGAAAGGATACTCAAGAGATGGTGAGAGGTTTTGTCTGGTTGAAGCTTACTCCACATGTGAGAAAGAATCATTATAGATGATATTGGTACAGACTTTAAATAGAGGAGATTCTCTTGAATGCAGGCTGAGAAAACAAAATAAGTCTTGAAATTTTCTGAGGTCACTAACATGTATGTGCTCAGAGTTGTTTTTCAGGAAGCCAAACCCATGTTGCTGACTTATATGAACCAATGTGATAATTTCACAAAAGCCAAGTTTTTGGCGCATATCAAGAGTCTCAATTATTTGTAAGCAAGTAGGGAATGAATGGGGTGACAACGTGAAGGTGCTGTTTTTCTCCATCCCTGTCCTCAATGAGAGATAGTGCTTAGTAATAAAAGTAAGTTAGAAAGACTCCCTTTCTTCTAATGAATATTAACAAAACAAATACCAGACTAAAACAAAAAAAGCCTGAATGAAAGAAATGGTCCCAAATGGAGAAATTGTTCCTCTGGCAGAATTGGAAAACTCATAGTCAGATTCATGAACAAGAACTTATGTGGAGGGAAATTAGGGAACACCAAAGTACTCCAGACATAATGGGCTACTCCCAAGGGGATTGACTTTAGCGATTTTTATACCTTTTATAAGCATGCCACATAAATTCCAGCATCCCTAAAACGACTTCTAATAAAGTAACAAACAATAAGGTATGCAATTAAAGTAGGAGTAATATGTTTGTGCACCATACTTACGACACATCTCTCTGACTCAATGGTTAAATTAAAATGGCAGACACAATATAGCCCTTTAGAAGAAATGCAGCAAACATACTAGCAGCTGGAAAAACTGGAAACAGGGTTTGAAGTAGTAAAGTGTTTTAGTAAGTCAATATGAAAATTAATGAACTGAAAGGGGATGACATCGTGGAAATAAAAACAACGCACAATATATTTTTTAAGATACCTGTAAAAACCACTGTATCACCTATAATTGAGCTCCACTGACCATGAAAGTAGATAAATTTGAAAATTAAGAAATAGAAGGAAAAGAAACAGTGATGCCTTCCTTTGCCCAAGGATTTGGTGTAATGAAAAACTGGTGGGTTGTTATTTGTCCTCAACAAACAGAAACTAGAAGGAGAAAAACCCCAAATCAAACAAACAGATCACTATGAAATTAACGGACTCCTCAAACATTTCTCCATTCTGAAGCTTTCAAATAACTTAAGATTCTATTTAAATAAATTCTTGTAAATAAAATAAAGGTCTGTGTTTGTTTCATTTTCTGCACAGACTCAAATACCATGGAATTTAGAACAAAAATTAATGGTTATGCACTCCATGAAAATAAGTAGCCCTGCTGTCTTTTACCTGTCAAGAGGTAGTCCTTAATTGCCATTCAAGTGCAAAAAAAAATCCACTTAAAAGACACATTGTAATTTTATCATCAATGAATAGAATTTGTTAGCCTTTTATAATTTTGATTCTGCATTCAACAGATCTTAAGGTCATGCTGTTACTCTATTTATTGAAGAGTACTAGACATAATGAGTCAAGTAATACTTCACATTGAAATACTTCAGTTATTTTTTCTTTATTGAAATAAACTTTTAAGGTGTTGTTTTCTTTGTTTTTGTTTTAAGAGAGAGGGGTCAAGATGAGGCAGAGGAAGATAGAGATAGTCTAAGCAGGCTCCTGCCCAGCACAGAGCCCCACATGGGGCTCGACCTCACAACCCTGATATCATGACCTGAGCCACATGAAGAATCAAATCTTAACTGAATGAGCCACCCAGGCACTCCTGCAGTGTTGTTTACATCTGCAGTGTTTTTGTTTGTTTTTTTAAGACCCCCATTATTATTACTATAATTTTTCCATCAGTTTTCAGAAATTGTGGGAGACTTCATGGGGCCATCCATCACAGAACACCCCTTTGCCTGGTCACAGGGTCTGTCAGGGCCCACCAGAGGTAACCCGCGGGACCCCTGAACTCTGCTTATAATGATGTGTTCATGTCACCAAAAAGCGCTCCAATGCAACAAAGAATTGCTTTAATAGAAAATCTTTCATCTAAACAGATAAAATGTCTGCAGACTCAACCTTGCCCAAATCTTTGGCTACGGATGCGATCAACGTGAACAGGTTAGTGCCTCGGCCGGCGAGGCAATCAACGAGGTCGGCGGAGATACCTCTAACGGATGAGGGGGATGGGACAGGAGGCGTGAAAGAATGACAGCAAGACAGGGATTCTGATCAAGCTGCAAAGTTTATTAAAACACGAAGGGGTTATATAGGCAAGGGATAGGGGAAGTGCGCCCGATAGGTTGCTTTCAGGCGTGCTCTTGTACATGATTGGTGGGGCCAGGCATGATAGGCGCGTGATCAGGCTACTGATTGGTGTGCTCCTTTATGTGCGCCGTTG
>PITA01019576.1:0-37159 GCA_004023965.1 Spilogale gracilis | reverse complement strand
TTCTTCTTCTTCTAAGAACACTAATCACTAATCCTATCATGGGATCTGTACTCCATGACCTCATCTAAACCTAATTATTTCCCAAAGGTTCCACTTCCAAATATCATCATACTGGGAGGTTGTTAGTGCCTCAACACAGGAATTTTGGGCAGACACATTCAGTCCATAACAGTACTCTATATAAACCAACTCCTTTAGGACTGTCAATAACATGTAAGGGAGCTACACTTATGCCCCTATTTCACAGATAAGGAAACAAGCACAGAGAGGTTAAAGAACTTGTTCAAGGTCATACAGCTTTAAGTGGCAGAGCCAGGGTTCAAACCCAGGCAGTCCAGGTTTCATAGTCCAAAGTCCCATGCAAAAATCAAGGGGTGTATGAGTGACTAAGTGAGTGAGTAAATAGATGAGTGCGTAAAGAAATGAATACAATTCTTCATTGTGAATATTTCATAGGAAAACAAAAACCTTTCATAAGGTTGGTTTTTGGAAGTTCCTTGTTTGTAAGTAAATTACAGATATTCCTCAACTTATAATGGAGTTACATCCTGATAAACCCATCGTAAGTTGAAAATGCATTTAGTACACCTAACTTACCAAGCGTTATAGCTTAGCCTCACCTACCTTAAACGTGCTCAGAACACTTGGATGCAATCATCTAGCACAAAGTCTATTTTATAATAAAGTAATAACTATTTCATGTAATTTATTAAACACTGTACAGAGAGTGAAAAACAGAATGGCCGTATGATACTGAATGGTTTATGTGTATCAGTTGTTTACTCTTGTGATCAAAGGCCTGAGTGGGAGCTGCCTCTCACTGCTGCTGCCCAGTGACACCAGACAGTATCTTATATTGCTGGTCCAGGAAAAGATCCAAATTCAAAATCCTAGATATAGTTTCTATGAATGTGCACTGTTTTTGCACCATCATAGACTGTCTGTGTAAGAAATTCTGACCATGGCAACTCTTTCTAAATCTTATTTGAAAAAATTTGGACACATAAATAGAGTTTAAGTTTATGTACGTGCAAACTTTTTTCCTCAAGTGACAGTTTTCAGATTATAAATCTAAACATCATGAAAATAGCTAATATTTAGTGAGTCTTACCATGTGTCAGATGCGAAGTGCTCATTTTGACTCATTTAATCCTTATATCCACCCTAGGAAGCAGGTACTATTTTCATCTTAACTTTACAGATGAGACAATTCAGGCACAGAAAGGTTAATTACCTTTCCTAAGGTCACAGAGCTAATAAAGTGGCAGAGCTGGAGTCTGAACAGGGTGATCCCATTCCACAGACTAGGAAATACTCCATGGAGCCTCTCTGGTTTTATTTAGGGCCATGTTTTTCAACCTGACCTCATGTTGGTTTCACTTAGGAAGCATCAAAAAAAAATGCTGATGTCTGGGGCCCACCCCAATAAAATGAGGATATCTAGGAATGGATCCTTGGTGTTACTCTTTTAAAAATTCCATTATAATTCTGATGCACAGTAAGTGACCAAATACACTGACTTAGGGAACCTATAATTGGCTCAAACCCCTCTATGTTTTGAGATTTCTACCCACAAAGCCAACATCACAACAATCTCACCTTTCCAAGTGCATCTGTGATTCCTAGTGACAGTCCACAACTCAGGGTGGCAATGTTGGCTCCCTGCCAAAAATTTCCATGGGTCCTTGAGATTCTGGTTTTTCTGAACTGTCAAGTCCATCTCCACTGGGTCTTCTTAGCACTGCCTACAGAGAGGATCAAGTGGGAGCAAGTCTTTTATATCCCAAATCACTCCTAGTTAAGAGCAGCTCTCCTTTATGGTGTCAGGAACTATACCAGGAGCTTAACATACATCCCATACATATACAGGAGCTTAACATATTGAGACCCCACTTCACTCTTGGGGAGGGAGGCCCAGTCAATAGATCCCTTCTTCTTGCTACATGATTTCTAAACCAGTTGAGATAAGCAAAGGAATTAGGCATATGGAGATCAAAATGTTAGCTTTATTACAGATAAAGGTTGCTTGAGAATATGGGGTAGGTGTGAAGCAACAGTGATCTTCTATATACTATCCCCCAGAATTAGACATTGAGCAGAAGTTTAGCAGATGGACAGATGTAAGCGAACCTGGAAGAGACTCCACTGGTGCTGTAATGCATGTTTATAAAGCATGATTGAATTGTAAGATATTATTACTAAAATAGAAACTGCACAATGACTACCTTACTCAGTGCAAGCACTATGCTTAATTATTATTAAGTCTACTACACAACAACTAAACTAAGTGCAAAGTCATTTACAAATTTCCCTCAATTTACATGTAGCTACTATTTGCAACATTTTCGCACACCAACCTCCCAGAAAAGCGGAAGAGAAGAGATTTTATTGTATTTCCATCTTTTATACTGTACTTATGGGCGCCATATGCAAGACACATGTGAGAGGCATAGCCACAGCACACCCCACATGGGCATTGCAAGCCATTTACATTAGATTTTCCTGTTACAGTAGCTGCAGGCACGTAAAATGTTTATTACTGTTATATTGCCATTGCTTTCATTCTGCATATACCTGCTGCTGAGCATCTGGTCTTGTGTTGAAAAGAATGGGAGTGCATTGATGTTTTCTCTGGAACTCCAGTTTTCTTACTTTAACCAGACATTGGCTCTCTCTGGCCTTCCTTGCTGGCCAGTCCAAGAGGCTAGACAGAGTCAGTAACTTTGGTATAAATTGAACGAAAAGAAGTCATGACAAAGACTGCTTTTGCATTAAACTAACAGTCAAACAAAAGCAGGGATTTTTAAAAAATATCTTATTTATTCATTTATTTGAGAGAGAGAGAGAGAGAGAGAGAGAGAGAGAGAGGGAGAGACTATGCAAGAGCAAGCTGAGGGAGTGAGAGGGATAAGCAGCCTCCACACGAAGCGTAGAGACTGATGCAGGGCTTGATCTTGGGACCCTGAGAGTATGACTGTAGGGAGGATCAAGTGGGAGCAAGTCTGTTGCATCCAAATCACACCATGACTGAGTCAAAATCAAGAGTCAGATGCTCAACCAATTGAGCCACCCAAAAAGCAGGTCTTTTTAATACTTAGGTAACCATTCTTCAAAGAGCAGTCCATGATGTTTTTTTCCCCAGGGCTACTAAGGAGATGGCAACTGCAACCTAATCAGCCCATCTTCTCCCATCCCCAAGCCAATACACCATCATCAGGCCTATTGTTAGTACATTAAGTGTTGGCCATTTTCTGATGCCTAACCCTTCAGGTACCTAATCATTGCCTTCAGAAATCGGAAGCTAGTAGACAACCTTGTAAGTTATATTAAACAATAAAATAAAAGTTAAGGGGCACCTGGGTGGCTCAGTTGGTTGGGCCACTGCCTTCAGCTCAGGTCATGATCCCGGAGACCTGGGATCGAGTCCCACATCAGGCTCCCTGCTCGGCGGGAGGCCTGCTTCTCCCTCTCTCACTCTCCCTGCTTGTGTTCCCTCTCTCGCTGTGTTTCTCTGTATCAAATAAATAAAATCTTTAAAAAATAAAATAAAATAAAACTAAAATAAAATAAAAGTTAAATACAGTAATAGGTGCTAGCATATATTTAATATACTGGAAAGCTGTCTGGACTTGGACAGAGCTGAATGAAAGGACTGGCTTTCTCTTACCAGTTTTGGTCACATCACTTGACTTCTTCATGCTGTATTGTTCTATTGAGACAGTGTGTATGGTGGTTAAGATGTTGGGCCTCAAATTCAGACATGATTGTGAACCACACCTGCCATTTATCAGCTCTATGACTTTGAGTAACTTATGAAACCATTCTATGCCCCCAAATTCTTCATCTGCAAAGGGGGACCTTCTACAGAGAATGAATGTGAGGATTAAACATGATATTCATAAAGCACTCAGTAGAGTAACTAGACCAAAGTAGGTGTTCCCTAAGGATCAGCTGTCATTATTTCCAAGTTTAAAAACCTCTGTGAAACCACTAGTAAACTACTATGAATATATAATCAATTGTCAAATGAGTGGTACTCATGATTGGTAATTCTAGAGTTGAGGGGGAAGGACTCTGTATGGGAAGGAAATTCACTGAGCTTGGCTTTGAAGAAGGCCTACAGTGGGATAGACAGTTGGGGGTGACAAGGACATGAAAAACAGAATGGCTTAATCAAGGGCAAGCAAGCAGGAATGTGCATGGAATAATTTATAAACAGTGAGTACAGGAGCTTGTTGGAACAAAAGATTCACATGCGGTGGAAGGAGGAGGAAAGGAATTAGGTAGCAGAAAATAGTATAGGGAAGGAATCCTGGGAAAGTCCTTCCAGAATAACAAGTTTGGATAATCCCAAAGTAGTGGTGTACATTTGAATGTTTCCAAGTAGTGAGAAGACATGATGAAGGAAGATTATCCTGGTAGTAATTGATAAGACAAAACGAGTATCTTGGAGGTTCTTTTTTTTTTTCTATTTTATTGGTGAATAAGACTATTTAAATTTTGATAAGGTTCAGGGGCCTAACAATGATTTGTAAAAAATTAACTTTCCAAGTTTTTGCTCATAACTTAGTAAAGCATTAAATACTGCCATAGCTAATGTGTGTATATCTCTTTATAGTTATTATAATATTAAGTAGCCTATAAATAGTGGTCGTAAAAAACCAAAATCCCCGGATGCTCTCATCATGGGGAATTGTCTAATAGGGTCACAAAAAATAACTTTGAAGTGACAACTTTGATGTACTGGGTCATAATCTTTTAGAGCAGTGTTTTACTCTAGAAATTTTTCCATTACTGAAAAAAATTAGAAAATAGTAAATTGCAAACTGCAAGAATTAGAACACAACTTGTGAAGATTTAAACCCTGAAGTTAGAAAAATTAGAGACCACCTGAAAATTCTCTAAAATAATTTTGAAGACCTAGGATCAGGAGAAAACTTTTCAAATCTGACCTTCAAATCTGACCTGTCTGATCAAATGGGACAGAAAAAAGAATGAAAAGGGACCATGTAACCACAATGACAAAAGAAAGGATCTGAACAGAATAGTTTTCTACTGAGGAGGGATTAGCCAGAACCAGAATGAATATTATGTCTGCATAATACTGATGATAGTAAAAGCTCCTATTTACTGAGCAATAAGCTGGGCTCATGCTAGAAGCATTTGGTCTTTTTTCACTCTCATAACAACTTATTATCTGCATCTTACTAATTAGGAAATTGAGATTTAGTGTGACTTGATAACTTGTCCAAAGTCACACAGCTAATGAATGCAGGACTGAGCTGGGATTTAATGGCAGTTCTGCCTGACTTCCTAACTCAGGCTCTTTCTATTGTATCCACACAAATATGCAGCAGGCACACACACACACACACACACACACACACACATGCACGCGTGCACGTATATACACACAAGTACACACATTTCCTGAAGTTGAATAAATGTAATTAGCATGTGTAACATAAGGAGTCAATAATTATCCACTGATTTTTTTATTATTTTCTTTATAAGGTCATAAGTTTATTTTTTAATTTTTATTATTTTTTTAAAGATTTTTTTTTTTACTTATTTTTTTGACAGAGAGAGACGCAGCAAGAGAGGGATCACAAGCAGGGAGCGAGAGAACACAAGCAGGGAGAGTGGGAGAGGGAGAACAGGCTTCGCACTGAGCAGGGAGGCCGACGTGGGGTTCAATCCCAGGACCCTCGATCCCAGGACCCTGGGATCATGACCTGAGCTGAAGGCAGACACTTAATGACTGAACCACCAAGGCACCCCTAAGGTCATAAGTTTAAAGACTGAGTTGTTAACAGAAGGATCTAAATTGGATGGTTCCCGATGATGTCAGCAAGCACTGTTCTGACACTTGAAACAGGCAGGCCAGGTATGCTGCAGCCCTTCAGAAGGAGACCTAAGCGAGTGCCTTGCATTAATCCTTCTGACACATTTCTCATACTATTCACATATGTCACAATATCCTCACGTGGTCAACAGAGTAAGTATTATTTTCTTATGTTATACGGAGAACACTGAGTTCTTTTTTTTTTAAAGCTTTTATTTTATTTATTTGACAGAAAGAAACACAGCTTGAGAGGGAATACAAGCAGGGGGAGTGAGAGAGGGAGAAGCAGGCTTCCCGCCGAGCAGGGAGCCCAATGTGGGGCTCGATCCCAGGACTCTGGGATCATGACCTGAGCCGAAGACAATTGCTTAACCAACTGAGCCACCCAGGCGCCCCTGAGAACACTGAGTTCTAAAAAGCAAAGTGGCTTCCCAAGGCCATACAGCTAGTATGTGGCTGGGTTGGGATTCATATCAGCCCTTCTGACTCCAGATCTGACTCTCCCCCATTACAACACAGCTTCATCTAGAAGGTACATCAAATTAGTCTTTTAAATTTTTTTTTATTTTTGCAAGGCCCTTAAACATTTTATTTATTTATTTATTTATTTATTTATTTATTTATTTATTATTTAAGGGATTTTATTATTATTTATTTATTTTTATTACTGTGTTCAATTAGCCAACATATAAGTACATCATTAGTTTTTAATGTAGTGTGCAACAATTCATTGTTGCATATAACACTCAGTGCTCATCACAACATGTACCCTCCTTAATACCCATCACCTGGTTAGTATTTTAAATCCACCAGGTTTAAATTCACTGGGTTTAAATCCACCATGGAAGAGGGATTAATCCCCAATGATGCTCAGTTTTCCCATAAGTAAAAATACAGACTATAGATTGATATGAAGATCAGATGAAAGAAAGGAAAACACAGCTCAAATTACATCCGTCACGTATATTAGATTCTGAGCTTTCTACAGATAATTTGCACAAAAGAAGTTGTTAAGCACCCACTCAGCACCAACTATGTGCTGGGTGCTGGGGACACAAAAATCTTTGAACTTTTCATGCTAAACACAGTGGCAGTCAATTGTAGGGATGCATAGATATGAATGGGAGGGATAAGAAGCAGATGAATAAATTAAAACATAGATGAGAAAGAAGAATTTTTAAACTTGTTTATCAAAATTCATTCATTCAACAAAGATATTGAGTCCCAGCCACGTGAACTATTCTGGGGTTGTGGAAGACATGAATAAACAAAATATATGTGTACCCTCAAAGAACAGCACAGTATATTAGGAAGAACATAAGATTGAGAGTTAGAAGAACTACATCTTGAAACTCCATTCTACCTGCTAACTAAATAACTTTGAACACATTTCTGAGCCTCAGTTTTTCCATCTGTAAAGCAAGGATAATACTGACCTTATGTGATTAATGAAAGGAATAACATTTGTAAAAGTGCTTTGAAAATTGCTACAGAATGTTGCAATTATTACAGAAATATTCCAAAAATATCTGCTACTAGCTATCAAATCTAAGGTTTATTGGGATACCTGGAGAATTACTTTTTTTTTAAAGGTTTTATTTTTTAAAGATTTTATTTATTTACTTGACAAAGAGAGAGACAGCAAGAGAGGGAACAGAAGTAGAGGGAGTGGGAGAGGGAAAAGCAGGCTTCCCGCCAAGCAGGGAGCCTGATGTGGGGCTTGATCCCAGGATGCTGGGATCATGACCTGAGCTGAAGGCAGATGCTTAATGACTGACCCCCCCAGGCACCCTGGAGAATTGCTTTAATTCCCTGCTTTGCTTTAATGCTGGAGACATGGCAGAAGGTCAGTTATGATGGGATGAATGTGATCTGTATTATCATCCATTGTTTCCTTCTTCCCTGAAATCCACTCAAGATAATCATAGAAACAGTTGTTCTAAATGGCATATTAAATAAAAGGAGATATGTCTGCTAATAAAATACAAAGGGCTTTGGGGCACCCATGTGGCTAAGTTGGCTAAGTGTCTGCCTTTGTTTCAGGTCATGATCCTGGGGTCCTTGCTTTGCCTGCTGCTCCCACAGCTTGTGTTCTCTCTCTCTGACAAATAAATAAATAAAATCTTTTTTTAAAAAAGATTTTATTTATTTATTTGATAGAGAGAAACACAGCGAGAGAGGGAACACAAGCAGGGGGAGTGAGAGAGGGAGAAGCAGGCCTCCCGCCGAGCAGGGAGCCCGATGCGGGACTTGATCCCGGGTCTCCGGGATCATGACCTGAGCCGAAGGCAGTCGCTTAACCAACTGAGCCACCCAGGCACCCCATAAATAAAATCTTTTTAAAAATTACAAAGGATCAGTAATAAGTAAGTCTTTGTGTCTAAAGGTATAACTAGTAAGTCATAAGTTATTTGTTTTAAATAACATTGGGCTATACCAGCTCTGTGCCTTTTTGCCTTTGTTTCCAGTTCTGGGTTGAGTCAAGTCAACTAATGTATATGAGCCACCCATAATGTACTAGACTGGGGAATACTCCCTTGAGTAAGCCATGATCCCTGCCTTCAAGGATCATGCATGTGAGACAGATATCAATATAAAGAATCATAATACCATAGGAACACTTTATAACACAGATATGAACAAATCATCATAACAAAAAGAGGTGTGATTGATAGCTTTGCCATAAAAAGCCGGGAAACTTTATTTATAGAGAAGGTGACACCTGAGAAGGCCTTTATATAAATATAGGAGTTCAGCAGATCCTGGAGGCAGAAGAGCACTCCACACAGAGAAAGCAGCACGTGCAAAGACAGAGGAAAAGAAAGAGGGAGGAAATGCATGACACACTTGGAGAATAGAGATTATGTCAATATGGTTAATATACATAGATTATGTGAGAAGTGATTCAAGATGAGGAGGGAAAGGTAGGTTGGGACCAAATTATGACAGGCCATGCTTAAGGATTTGGGGCCCTAGCTTATGAATCATGTATCTCCAGCATATCTACCCAGAGTTCCTAGAAGTAAATCCTGAATAAATATTTATTGAATGAGAAAACTATGGTTACTTATAGCAACTGAAATGGTTTCTCAACTATCCCAACACTCTATCCCTTGAGACTTTGGAACAAGTTGAAATGGACAGGAAAAAAGTCTCTCTGGGAAAGGAAGGAAGGAAGGAAGGAAGGAAGGAAGGAAGGAAGGAAGGAAGGAAGGAAGGAAGGAAAAAAGAGAGAGAGAAAGCAAGCAAAGTGAGGGGTGAAGGTGTAGATGATGGTGCAGGATAAAGCCACCAAGAAGTGAGGACATGAGAATTGTTGCTCCACGGCCGGGTTTGAATTCTTGCCTTGCTGTTGCCATCTGTGAAAACTTCAACAAGTCAAATAACCACCTGAGCTTCGGTTTCCCCATTGGTAAAAAAAAAAAGAGTAATTTTTACTAAACTATAGCATTGTGTGAAGGATCAAACCAGATTTCTGTGAAAGCTCTTTAGAAGTGGCAAAAATTATACACATTTCAGGCAAACCTGAGGTCATTTATATGAAGTTAAGGGTCTCTGGGTAGAGGAGTGTCGGGTAGAGAATTACATACAGTGTAGAGACACGGAACCTGACAGCCCAGGATGACTGATTCCGGTTTTCAAGAGCAGTGAGAGCCTTGCTAACACTGGCAAATGATTGCCCTTTCCTTTGTCAGGCAGTGACAGGAGTTAGTTGACCTGAAAATTCACTAATAGTTCCATTAGAGAGGCCTTGGAAGTAGCCATCTTTTTACTCATCCTGGTCAATTAACAATGAATTAATGCCAGACATATTTTCAATTGAGCTGAATGGTAATTCCCCCATTTTTCTAAAAATAGCCCTTTACAAAGGAAAAGCTAGCCAGCAAATATCCTGCTTTTCTTTCCAAGATTACTCTGAAGGGTTTCTAAAGCAATGTCAGCTCTAGGCATTGAGGTGGCAGGTCAAACCCTGAATTTGACATAGGAGACCCAAGTTCAAATACCAACTTCCCCACATATCAGTTGTATGTTCTTTGACAAATAACTGAAACTCCTTGAAGCTCAATATTTTCATATGTAAATTAAAAGGGTAGAGAGGAATGCTTCAGTCCCTTTCAATGATAAAATGCGATGAGAACATTTTTAAGTGGTTTTAGGCATGTTAGTGGAATGGAAGTCTGAACTTGTGTGTAGGAGAGGAGCACTGGATTTCTTCTATGTACTCTGAACTAGGAGTTAGGACACTGGGTTAAGTCTTAGCCCTTGGTTCTCAACCAGGGAAGGTGGGTGGGGATGGGATGTGTGTGGGGTCGATTCTGCCCCCCACTGGCCAATTGGCAATACCTGGAGATATTTTTGGTTGTGGTACTTCTACTGGCTTCTAGTAGGTAGAGGCCAGAGAGTCTGTCAAACATCCTACAGTGCAGAGGTCCTCATGACAGAATTATCCAGCCCCAAATATCCATGCAGAGGTTGAGAAAATCTCCCTAGTTTATTGGATAGTTTTGTCCAGGTCATAGTTTTTTCATTGTTGACCTCAGTGTCCTCATTTGCAAAATAGGGATGATAGTACATCTACCCCTTCTTATCACCCTGTGAGGTTGACAACCAAATAAGGTAACAGATCAAAAGCACCTTGAAATTTAATGTGCTTCAAAACAGAGGAATATTATCCTCATATTAACTGATTTTTGCTGCTCCAGGAGCCACTTCATTGGGGTCTATGTTCTTACTCTTCTCTTGGACATAGGGTCTGAGATGCTTCTCTAGTTTGTGGGAATTACTTCAGCATTTGACCTTATTAAACTAATCAAATAGCAAACCTACATAAACAAAGCAAAAGCTAAGGCTGTAAACACCTTGAGGTTATAAAATTGAAACCTGAGTATAACCAATCCTAAACAGCAAACTAAGCTTTAAGCTATAGCCACTGAATAGTTTCCTTACTTTGCTTTTCCTTTTCTCTATAAAAATCTCTCCCCAGCTGCTCTCCATAGAGCACTCTAAATCACTTCCAGTTCTGTGCTGTCTGATTCAAATCAGATTTTGTTCAGATAAACTCCTAAAAATTTCAACATGTCTCAGTTTATCTTTTAACACCCTCTAGGAGTTATGAACCTGGCTCCCAAAATCAAGTGTGCAAGAAATGTATAATTTTACTGTTTTTATATATATTTTAAATTTTTTATATAAAAATTTAAGAATATATTTTTATATAAAAATTTTTAATAATTTTTATAATTCTACTGTTAAAGTATATTTCTATCACAAGAGTCCATTAGGTGGGGGCCAAATTCTCAAACTTGGAATCTCCCCCACATTTTCTGGAGGTTGCTTTCTTGTTCCAGGGGTTTCTGTAGGACCAGGGCCCTGAGGCGGGGGTGGGGAGGAACTATGGTACCCTCAGAAGTCACCTAACTGTACTAACATTCCCTGGAATGACTCATTGCTTGTTGGGTGATTCATCCACTTAGGTCACTGCAGGGTCCTCCTTGCTAGGTCCACTGCATCTCAGGAGCACTCAGAGGGGGTTTTGCTGCTCCCCAACTGCTCTACTGTGGGCCATTGTATGTGGTTATTTCCCATCCATCCATAAAATCCCTTTAGGCCATGTTTACCTTGCTCTTCCATGTCGTCTGAGATCTTGCCTCTCCAGGTTATCTGGAGAAGTTATCTGGGCTCAGGTTATTTCTGCTCTTGAATCCCCCCAAACCTACCTGGGGTTTCTGTCCTCCCTCCCTCCAGAGTTTCTGCATGGTGGACAAGGGTGACAGAGGTGCCCCTTCCACAGGTCATGTATCCCTGTTGAGGGCCCTTGTTTCTGACTCTTTCTCCTCCTCTAGCGCATCCAAATCACGTTATTTAGCTGCATTCAATTTATCTTTATTATCTCCCCTCCTCTCCTAAGGATTCTGCTACTCTAAAACTAAACTTTTAAAATTTAAAAAACATTTTTCCTTCAAAGAAGTTATATAAATGGCCAGTAAGGACATAAAAGTTACTCAATATCACTAGTTATAAGAGAGAGAGACAAATCAAAACCACAATGAGATATCACTTCATACCCATTAGGATGGCTCTTGCCAAAACAAAACAAAACAAAAAGCCAGAAAATAAGTGCTGGTGAGGATGTGGAAAAATTGTAATCCTTGCACTTTCCTGGTGGGAATGTAAAATGGTGCAGCTGCTATGGAAAATAGTGGTGATTTCTTAAAATACTAACCAGAGAATTACCATGTGGTCCAGGAATTCCATTTTTGGGGTATCTACCGAAAAAGCAAAAGTGGGAACTCAGATAGACATTTGTACACCCCTGTACATAGCAGTATTTTTCATAATAACCAAAAAGTGAAAGCAACCCAAATGCTCATTGACTGATGAATGGATATATGGAAACAAATATATTATGTACATAGAAATGGAAACAAAATGTATATGTACATAGAATAAATTTATTTAACCTTAAAAGGGAAGGAAACTGGGGTGCCTAGGTGGCTCAGTTGGTTAAGCGACTGCTTTCGGCTCAGGTCATGATCCTGGAAACCCGGGATCGAGTCCCACATTGGGCTCCCTGCTCGATGGGAATCCTGCTTCTCCCTCTCTCACTCCCCCTGCTTGTGTTCCCTCTCTGGCTGTGTTTCTGTCAAATAAATAAAATCTTTAAAAAAAAAAAAAAAGGGAAGGAAATTCTGACTCATGCCACAGCATAGATGGACTTTGAAGGCATTATGCTTAGTCAAGTAAGCCAGACATAAAAGGACAAATATTATGATTCTAATTATATGACGTACCTAGAGTAGTCAAATTCATAGAAACAGAAAGTAGGATGGAGGTTGCTAAGGACTGGGGGAAGAGGGAATGGAATGTTAATGTTTAATGAGTACAGAGTTTCAGTTAGGGAAGATTTAAAAAGTTCTGGACATGAATGGCTAATGATGGTGTACAACAATGTGTATAAACTTAATGCCACAGAACTATATACTTAAAAATGGTTAAAATGATAAATTTTATGTTATGTATATTTTACTGAATACAGTCTAGTTGAATGACAGAATGGTGCCACAGGAAATAAATTGCTAAAAATAAAAAATATAGTTAATATATAAAAAAAGGAAAAAAGAAAAAAAAGAAAAATTCAATTAATTAATAAACATATTATGCCACCCAGACCTATAAAATGTGTTTTCTTCCTTTATCTTCTCAGAAAAGCAGAATCATCTCTGGAATACAGACTCTGATTGTCAAAGAAGGAAGAAGAATCATCTTGAGTCCAGTCAATAAGGATCAATTCATTGTAAGTTTACTGTATCTTTATTCCAACTCTCCAGTCTAAATTTGGATTCCTGGCCAAACATCCATCCGTCTCTCTCTCTCTCTCTCTCTTTCTCTCTCTCTCTTTTTCTTTCTCATTCTCTGCCCCACCACCTCCTTCCTTCCTTCCTTCCTTCCTTCCTTCCTTCCTTCCTTCCTTCCTTCCTTCCTTCTTTTCAAGATTTACCTAATTAAGAGCAACCAATGGTGGTCACCATTTTTCCAGTTTTTGAGTACATCATTAATAGAGTAATATACATGGGTTCCAGATAATTTAACAAATGGTGTTGGGACAATTGGTTTCAAAAAATGAGTTTGATCCATTGTACATCTTGCACTAAAATAAATTCCAGATGGACCAAATATTGTTTTTAATGATTCATAAAAGTTGTAGAAGAAACATGAGAGAATTTGTTTTTATATAATCTTGCAGTGGGAAGAGCACTCTAAGTACAGCATAAAAGAAAATTTTAGTCAACTTAAACTTGTAAAAACTTTAAAAAATTCTTTGTAGAAAAAAATTTCTTAAAGTCAAAAAACAAACGAGGGAGGGGGTGGGGGGATGGGAGAGCCTGGTGGTGGGTACTGAGGGCACCTATTGCATGGAGTACTGGGTGTGGGACATGGGCAATGAATCCTGGAACACTGAAAAAATAAAATAAATTTGAAGTAAAAAAAAAAAACAAAAAACGAGGAAAACATTCTTGCCTTACATATTTCAACCCAAGGCTAATTTCCTTAATATATAACATATTTCAACAATACTATAAGAAAAATATTCAATAGTAAAAATGGGCAAATGCTATATGTAGCCTGTTTTAAAAAAGGGAAAAATGAATGGTTCTTAAATATATGAAAGCTCATCACAATAAAAGAAGAATAAATGAAAGCCATGCATGAGATAAACAAAAGAAAAATTTGGATAAAACGTTGGCTTATTGAGAATGTGGGGAAACACTCACTCTCAAGGGTTGTTGGAGGGAATGTGAATTAACATAATCTTTATTGACCAAAATTTTAAATTTATTCTTTGACCCAGCAATTCTGCATTTGGAAATTTATTTCATAAGTTTAGTCACAAAAAGAGAAATAATACACATGCAAACAACTTGTCTTCGCTAATAAGAGACTGCTTAAATAAACTTTGATACCATAAAATAGAATGTTATATGACCATAAAAGGAATAAAGCAGCTCTATAAGTACTGATATGAAACAATCTCCAGATGCATTATAATTGTAAAAATACAAACAGAATGATCTGTACAGTATGCTACCATTTGTGTAAATAACAACAGAGGAATTTAGAAATGTATATAGTCGTATATTGGCATACACTATCTCAAAGAGTATTTAAAATCCTATTGCTGCTAGGAGTCAAAGGCAGAAGAGAGCTTTCATAGTCATTGAATACTTTTGTGCCTTCACAGTCTTGTACCTGTATTATCTTTTACTCAGTAACAGCAACCCTATCTCTGTCCCCTGCCCCCATGGACTCCAAATGGGCCTTGTATCTGCCTATAGACATGCTGGCATCGCTTAGGAGTTGAGTTTCCCATGTATGTCTGCAGCTATGTCTTTGTATCTGGTGTCAAGACATTCCTTTCTTTCCTGAAGCCCTGCTTTATATTTACTTACATTTTTTGCTGTATATAACATCCAGAATACTGTGTGGGGTCAACAAGAGGAGGTCTGCCTAGGTCAGCGGAAGATCACACGGGAGGGTATGATCTTGATCTGGACTTAGAGAAAGAAAAGAGTGGAGTTACTTTCTGTCAGTCACTTCCCCTCTTTGCTCTCAATCTTTTTATTTGTAAAATTAGTTTAGATTAGATAACATCGAAGGTGTTCTAATATTTCCAGATAGACTCCCCATGTTCCTAGTAAAGTCAGTAGAGCAGACAGACTGTGGAGCCCGGTCATGTGGGTTCAGATCTTAGCTTTGCTACTTATTAGTGGTGTCCTTAGGTAAGTTGTTTTTGTGTTTGTTTGTTTGTTTGTTTGTTAAGATTTATTTATTTATTTATTTTTAGAGAGTGAGAGGGCACACTAGTGGGAAAGGGCAGAGGGAGATAATCCCCAGCAGACTCCCTGATGAGCGCCATCTCAGGACCCCGGGCTCCATTCCAAGACCCTGAGATCATGGCCTGGGCTGAAACCAAAAGAGGGACACTGCAACCACCTAGGTGCCCCCAGGAAAGTTTTTTTTTTTTTTTAACTTCTTTGTCCTTGTGTCTTCATCTGTAAAATGGAGATGACAATAGTAGAACCTGACATAAGGATATTGGGAAGATTAAATGAGTTATTGTGTTTAAAATACTGAGAAGACTGCCTAGCACATATTAAGCACTACTGAAGTGTGACTATTTTCTTCCTCTCTTCCTCTTCTTCATTATTATTATCATTATTGATTTTGGGGAGGCTCAAGGGATTATGCAAGGTATGGCCTGGGTTACCTAAACCTGAAGAAAGAATCACCCCTTGCTACCCTCAGAAGTATTAGCGTTCTAGATAAGTTCCACCTTCAAATGAAGCTTGAGTAGAAAAGGATCTTGCAGGTCTTACCCTACCTCTGACAGCTTTAATCAATCTATGCATCATTTTCAAATACTTACTGTAATACTTCAAGACCTGCTGAGGAAATATGCAGTCTAGTCCTCACTCTTGAGTTGTTAACATCAAGGTTGGGAGGGCAACTTTCTGATAGATCAGGCAACTAAAAAAAGAGGATAAATTTCCATTTATTGAGATGAACTATGGGGTATGTGTTAAATATTTTGTAAAAACATTCTTATTTAACTGGGTCAGCATAAACCAGTACTGTACTGATCCTTAAATTGTGTCCAGTAGCTTGCAACTGTAGAGGAAATTCTGAGACAAGACACCAAGAGAGACTGATCAGAGTGTTTACAAACTTCCCTAGAAAGTTAGACTACTTGTTAAACATACATATTCTCAGGCTGTACCCCAAATCCCCTGAATCTGAGTGTCCAGGAGTGAGCCTCCAAGAAGCTATATTTGTTTAAAACTTAAAAAAAAAATCTAAGTAACCTCCATACCCAACATGGGCCTAAATTCATGACGCTGAGATCAAGAGTCACACACTCTTAGATGCTCTACTGACTAAGCCAGCCAGACACCTCCAGAAAGCTATGTTTTTAAGAGGGCTTTAGGCAATACCTCTTACCAGAGAAATTTTGGAAACCCTGGATTAGAGGATATCTTGAAGGGTCAAGAGGAGAGAGTTCTATTCTCCACATCTGAGAGTTTTCATTTGCCTGTCACAAAGCAAACGAGGAATGAAATGGGTAGGAGCCAATACTAGGCTCTCATTGCCTACCTGGGAGCACAGCTGACCTTAACCTAGGAGATTATATCCCCATGTGCTTTTCTCCTTTGAAAAGCACTCAAGGAGGCTATCGTGTGTGTCTTGATCCACTGGCTGCATACTCGATTACAAGGATTGTCTGTTGTTGTTTTTTTTTAAAACTCTTTGAGCTGTGTTCTCACGCACTGTGACGTCAGTAGAACTCCAAGACTGAATTATAGCTTTGCATTCAATCAAGAATCATGTATTATTCTCTATGTTATCCATCATTGCTTCCCCACTGCTCAGAAGACAGAGTGACAGCAATACACACAATGGGCAAGCACCTGAGGTGCTTTAAACCTATCAATAATAAGCATTGTTCTCAGAAAGATTTTACTCTGTGGAAAAAGCAGAATGGAACGGCCTTTCCAATGACCGGCAGAGGCTTTGAAATTGTTTCCCATTAAATGTGCAAATTCTGAAGCCACAGAATTCAGTTACCACCTTATTTGTGTCCTAGGGATTTGGTTTGGACTGAATCAAAAAATACATCTGTTCATATTAAATACAAAGTGATTATTGGATGTCCTGCTCCTCACATTCAACTGCATACAAACACTAAAATTCAATCTATGTGAAATTAATGAGTTGATGGTGAGGTTGATGCATGTGTTTAATCAGAAAATTACATTGAGAGTACTTGAAAGCATATTAATTAAAGTTTATTAAGAAGGCAGTAGGTATTTAGATACAAACACAAATGCAAAATATATCAATACCTTACCTGTAATTATCTATTACTATTGCCTTGCAAATGCTAGAGCCTTTAAATACAAATGAAACATCATGCATGCTTGGGTCATTTTAGACATTAGATATGTTTGATAAAGGTATTTTATTTTAGTTTTCCTTTTAAACTGGATTGAGTTACACAGTTAAACACAGAGAATATGCACTTGTTTTGATGAATGGAGGTGCTAGTAATTGGAATATAGTATTTTCTCTGATGTTATTAGCTACAAATTCCTCAGGTCAGGATGAATATAAAACATTCCTTTACCCAGCTTGATTTTTTGTGTAAATAATCAAAGAAAACACGCTCTTGACACAATGCCTCCCATAAATGCTATCATAATTAGACTTACTTACAAATCAAACATAGCAATGACCAACTCGGTACATTTAAACTTCCCAGATTTAGTCCCAGGGAAATGCAATAGCCTTGGTTAATATTTCTGGTATCTTCTTATATCACTAGAGCCAATGGACTTATTAACTCACAGGATGGGCAGATGTTGTTCTGGCTTTCTCAAATATGTGGATTGAGATTCCTTTTTTTTTTTTCTTTAGCTGTGTGTCTACTATTTCTTTCTCTCTAGTGATCTAGATATCTTTTTTCTTTCATGTTTGAGACCTGTTCATATCCACCTGACATTAGGCCTAAAATAAGGCAATGAAAAAGTTGGCAATTTCCAAATATCTTTATGGAGGCAATATCTGAAAGCTTAACTGCATTTTTTTATGCATTCAGTGGACACTGGGCATGGTGTGGACAAGAGCACAGTCCATTCAGCATCTCTGAAGTCAGCATCTTCCTATGATGCTGCACAGAGAAAGGGGGTGACTCTCAGCTGTCTAACAGATTTGGGGTACAGCCAACTACTAAGTGTTTACCCTTCCTCAGGAACTCTGCTGAGCTCTTAATATCTGTCATCTCATTTAATCCTCATAACTACCCTGTGAAGTAGACATTATTTCCTTGTTTAACAAATGAGGAAATTGAGGCACAACACAGTTATGTAACAGACTTAAGATTCAGATACAGGAAACAACGAAGATGAGAAAGAGAGGAAGTTTCTTGGGCTAGAAATGCCAGAGGTAGGATTTGAACCCAGCATGGACCATCAGCTTCAAAACACTCTCTGCACTCTGCTGGTCTACCTTCTTTTTGCATAATTATGCCATGTACGCCTATACATTTATTTGAAATTATGGAATTGGCTATAATGCCCTTGTAGCCTGATTTTTAAAATCCTTTTCTGAGCCCAGAATCAGAAGGTCTGGGGGGAAATCAGAAGGTATTTTATTTATTTGTATCAAGGATCTAGGTATTTTGCTTTTTCCTTGGCATCTAAGTTTTCATCCTTTTGTGTATATATTATCATGTTTATTTTGCTTATTAACTTTTATCTCTTTGCACCAACTTTCCTATAAGAAATGTAAGTCTTTGTCTAGCAGTATTGGCTAGTAGTTATAAGCATAGCTCTTTTTAAAAAAATTAACATATAATGTATTATTTGTTTCAGGGGTACAGGTCTATGAATCATCAGTCTTACACAATTCACAGCACTCACCATAGCACGTACCCTCCCCAATGTCCATCACCCAGCCACCCTATCCCTCCCCCCATACCCAGAAACCTTCAGTTTGTTCCCTGAGATTAAGGGTCTACGGTTTGTCTCCCTCCCTGGTCCCATCTTGTTTCATTCTTCCCTCCCTTTCCCCCAGTAACACCCCCCTCTCAGATTCCTCTGTCAGAGACAGAATATGGTAACTATCTTTCTGTGACTTATTTTGATAAGCATAGCTCTTAAGGTAGTTTGCTTAGTTCAAAAACAAACTCCTTCAGTTACTAGTCAACCTTGGGCAAGCTGCATATGTTCTTTAAGTCTAGAAATCTTCCTCAGTATCTTCCTCTGATTGTAGCTATCTGTGGATTAAATGAGATAATGCAAAGACGGAGACTGGCACTCAGTAAGAACCTGAAAGCATTAGCTACTATTATTTGTATAAGCATTAGGGTTTAACTCAAGCAAGGCTACACTAAGGAGGCTAACTATAGGGTACCATTCTCTTCTCCCTTTGCCATTAACTGGCAAGATAATATCCTCAAATCCAGAGGCAGAACAAGGTCATCTCTCAGGATTAGGCCAAATGATGGAATCCCGGTGAATTGGAAGCAGACAGATCATCTCAGCCCAACTATTACCTGTGTGGCTTTGGGCAAGTCATATTTGGCCTTCAACCTTCCCCTTGTCTCAGACACAGGGAAATCAATCTGCCCCCTGAGATTCCTACCAGTGTTATTCTTTGAAGTATCCATGCAAACATGAGTGGGCACTCACTTTCAAGAGCTTATAATTTCCATGCCCTACCTGAACACCATCTTTTAGCCCAGGAAGCCAAGAGCCAGGCCACTTCTGAACTTAGCGCTTGGATGCCCAGAGCAGCTGCTAACACCCCCAGCTGAGCCCCCCACCTCCTTAATCTGAAATCCTCATTAACTCCAACTGCAGGCCATCTATTACCTCACGCCCATAATGGGAGTTAATTTCTGTTGGGATCAGATGGTCTTCCCCCTGGAAATTTTTATTCATATTTCTTTCCTGTTTTGTGATTCTCAATCGGAGTTTTCTAATAACAGATCATTTCTTTTTGTCTAACTTTAATCTGGTCCTGCTTGACAAGCCCCATCCTTTTCATTGAAGGGTAAGACCACTTAAAGGAAGGCCAATAAGCCCTTGCGCTGCTCGGCCGGCTGGGGTGATTTGTCACCCGGTGCAGTGGTGGTCACACCAATGGATTTATCTCAAGGTAAATGGAGATGCTGAGACCCGGGACCTGGAGCTTTGATTAAGGCGCCCTTTTTGTAGTGTTGATAGATGTTGCTTGTGTTTATCTATTTGAAATGCCACTAAATCTGTGAATACAATGGAAAAAGAGAGTACTTTGCTGCTGAAAACATATTAGTGATTTATGTTTCAGTAGGAAGCACAATAAAGAGACAGAGGCTATTAAGAGCAGCTATTTTCATGAGAAATAGTTCTGGTTTAAAACATTATTAACCCCACCTTGATAAAGACTTACATGCATGCATAATCATGTTTACTTACCCCTTTAGTTTGGTGCGATATGCATTTGAAGCACACATTCTCTAAATATTAAGAAGTTAGTCAGCAGAATATTTACAGCAAAAGACACCTCACCTAGGACTGTTCTGCATGTAAATTTCCTTCTCTCAAGATAGGGACACATAATAAACTTATCTAGGAAGCTTTGGAGTTTGTATGGACTTCATATTGTTCAAAGCACTCTCAAATCCTGCTCACCATCATTTTCTATGTCTACACACACACACACACACACACACACATACACACACACAGACCCCTCCACCCTGCATTGTAGTAGATATAACCAGTACAGTGACACATAAAGATTATAATTCATGGATATAACTTATAACATGAATCAATGTCATCAAGGCGCACCCATTTAAATGAATAGGGTCAGATGAGAGTGCTGTATCACCCTGACTTGTTTGACAGTTACAAATGCATCACCTCGTATGCATAATAGGAGTGTACAAACCAGAAGAGATTTGTAAACTTGGTTCATTTCAAGCAGAACTGACCCACAAGAATGGAAAGCAAGAGAAAAGGCAACAGGGTTGGAGCTGTCAAGAAATAAGTCATTCCATGTTTTGTGGTTTCTTAAAACCCTAACAAGGATTTCGTGTCCTCCAGCTCCACTGGGGACCTGAGAGCAGATCAGATTAGGCTCAGCACGCTGGCTATTTACCAGGTTCACTTTTAAAGGTTGCAGCGCTTGCATGGAGTAGAGGTGGGGATAACAAACATGGATTGGGGGTGGGGTACATAGGTGTGGAACGGAGAGTTTGAGGTGCGCGATTCTTACCCAAGTCTGGGGTGGGGGAGGGGGAACCCAGGCGAGTTGGGCCTGGCAGAGTTAACAGTGTTCAGAGTGCAATTAAGTGTTTGGAAGGTTCTGTGCGGTGTGCTCTGATTTATTGATACGTTCCGGGGATTTCTCTGCAGCGGGGTGAGCGGCGTGGGGGGCAGGGGAGGACCTGGGGCAGTGCGCGACCGGGAACCCGGCAGCAGGCAGCGGGGTCTGGGGTTTGGCACCACCGCGCGCCGGGTGTTGAGCGCCGCGCTTAGCCACACCTGCACCTCATTTGCTTCCGAGCCGCGCCATGACCCGCCTGCTGATGGGGCGCCTTCCCTTTCATCCTCGGGATTATGACAAGTTATTAATTGCCACCATTAGCCGCAGCAGCCTGCCCGAGATCTCTGCTGCTCTCTGGAGGTGAGAAACTGCGCGTATGAATGCGGAGGGAAGAGGCACCGAGCTGCGCGGGGCAAACTGAGCAACAATCTGCCCAAAAGGGATTGTGAGATGGTGAATAATTTATTAGAAAACATTTTTCTTTGTCCTTCCCACAGACCCACAAATCCTCCCCAAGCGCTCTTTACCAACCTTGCAGATAATGTACTTACACATCTCAGAGCCTGCTAAATAGACTGAAGAGGCCATCGGGTTCACCCTCCACACTGCGGCTGCCAGGACCGCGCAGACCCAGCGCGCGGCCTCTGCCAAAAGCCCGCTGATGGAGGTGAGGTAATTAGATTCGTTTGCAGAGGCAGATATGAAAAGCCGACGCATGGCCGCCCCACCTCCTTCCGGCTCCTGCTTCCCATGTAGAACAGGTATTCCCTAACACACATAACCCCACAATTTCACTTTTTTACTGCAAGTATTTATTGACTTTCTACTATAGCAGGGAGTTGCTCTGCCCCTGGCACCTTCTGGACAAAAGTAAGGCTACACCATCTTCACAGCCATACACGTGCTCCTTTGACAGAGCTGTGAGCCTATTCTACTGGAGATGTAAAAAGGAAAGACTCCCGCCCTGTGCTCAAAGAGCTGGAAGCCTGTGTTCATGTCAGAGATGCTACTGCAGGCAGAGTGAGGTATGGTAGGCTCTCCATTCTCAGAGCTCTCCATGGGGAGGAGAAACAGTCATAGCTCCTCAGAGGTTTTGGAATAACACGGTTTGAAATCAGGCCAAGCATATGTAACACGAGCATCTTCTAAGTCACAGCTTGTATGATACCTTGATCTTTCCCTCTTTAAAGGTATAGAATCGCTTTTAAAACTTTGTTTTTAATTTAAATTCTATTAATTAACTAACATATAATGTATTATTGGTTTCAGAGGTACAGATCTGTGATTCATCAGTCTTATATAATACCCAGTGCATAATACCAGTACAACATATATCCTCTCCAATGCCCATCACCCAGTTACCCCATTCGCCTGTGCCCTTCAGCAATCCTCAGTTTGTTTCCTAAGACTAAGAGTCTCTTATGATTTTGTCTCCTTCTCTGGTTTTATCTTTTTTCCTTTTTTCCTCTCTTCCCCTATGATCCTCTGCCTTGTCTCTCAAATTCCACGTATCAGTGAGATCATATGATAATTATCTTTCTCTGATTGACTTATATTGCTTAGGATAATACCATCTTGTTCCATCCACATAAAGGTACAGAATCTCTTAAAATGATGCTCCAAGATCTATCTTTCCGGGGAGTCTGTGGATTAATTAAATCATTCAACAAACTTTAGGTTACTACATGCCATGCCTCATGCTGGGCTCTAGGGATGCAGTGGTAAGTAGGTGTGTTCCCTGACATCTGAGGACTGCTCAGATTTTGAAGAGACAGCATCAAGCATGCAGGTGCCAGATGGGCATCTTAGCTGAGAATGTATCAATGTAAAATGAGATGAGACTAGCCACCTCCATTGTGTAAGTCTGAATGTGCTTTAATGACAAGCATGAGGAGTGTTCTTCTCCTTTTCCAGTTACTGACAGCCCTGGTCTAATAGGCAAATTACACATCAAATATAGGAGCACACACACAGAGTAGAAGACTAACATGTCGAAAAGGGATATAGTCTGAAAAACCTATTAATCCCGTTACTTATTTGACCAACACACTTTGAGCACCAACATGAGTCAGACCCCATGGCTGCTGCCAGGCATCTCACACCTACCAGTCCCTGCTCTGTGGGGGCTCACAGGCCAGTGAGGGAGATGGTCTTGTGTGTAAAAAATTACAATTCTGTGGAGAATACTAACTGAGAAAGATGTCAGGTGTTCCAGAAAAAGAGAAGAGGAAACAGCTGGTTCAGGCCTGAGAAGTTGCACAAGGGTGTGCAGATCAGAGAAGTTTCCTCAGGCAGCAGCAGTGTGTGGGCTGCATCTTGAAGAAGTGTGCCTCGCTGAAAGACTGCAAGGGAGAGGAAGACGGGGGAGAGGAAGATGAAAACAAGTGGCATGTGCTCACTAAGCAAAGACTGTTGGTTAATTGGAATATTCATTCATCCATTGATTCATTCCAAAACACTGAAGCCTACACCACACTGTTATGGACTGAATGTTTGTATCCTCCTAAAATTTCGTATGTTGAAGCCTTAACCTCTGTGTGGCTGTGTTTAGAGGCAGGGAGTAATTAAGGTTAAAGGAGATCATAAGTGGGGGGCCCCTCAATTGGTAAGATTAGTATCCTTTTAAGAAGAGACAGGAGAGCTTTCATTCTCTCTCTCTCCACGCATAGGCATCAAGGAAAGGCCAGATGAGAAGACAACTGTGTGCAAACCAGGAAGAGAGCTCTCACCAAAAACTGACCATGTTAGCACCTTGATCTTGGACTTCTAGCTTCCAGAACCATGAGAAAATTAACTTCCATCATGTAAGTTATACAGTCTATGATATTTTGTTATTATAGCCCAAGTAAACTAATGTACATGCTCCTAGTGCTGTACCAGGCATGAAGTAATCAAAGACAAATAAGAGCAGTGACTGCCCTCAAAAGCTCAGGGATATGTAGGAGACAACAATGGCCAAAGTAAATATTCTGGAGGATTAATTACATGATCACCTGCTTGAAATCATCATGATTTATTTTCTTAAGTGAACAATAATTCTATCTGCTCTTCAACACATTTGAGTGTGATTGAAAGATTCAGTATTGGAGCCATTAATACTCTTTACCAACACTTCAGTTTCTTCTCATTCTAGGCAAATTTCCCACTCACAAGAAGTTAACTGGGTCTATGTGATTTGTTCTAAAAAATGAATTGTGATCAAAAGTGGCAGGTATCATTTGCAGACAGAAGCCTTTAAGAACCACTGAGTGATTGGCCCAGTTTCCTTCTCCTCCACAGAGGGCAACCACCAACATCCCAGGTGTGGGAGGCTCTATCAGCCCACATCTCCATGTGAGACCAGTAGGAGCAGAACACCTACGAAGAACAGGCAGCATGAGTAAGAAATAAACTTTTATTGTTTTAAGCCACTGACATTTGAGGTTTGTTTGTTACTATAGTATGACTATATATAAGTATAGTATGACTAGTATGACTAATATAAGAAAGAAGAAGTTACTCACATTTTGACCTTGGAAGACATTCTGGAATATTGGTTTTTGCCACTTGAAGCCCTAAGAATGACATACTGTAAAGGGGTCAAGAGACAGGACTTCCAGTTTTTGCTTGGCCTGGGAATCCCATTAATCCACCATCAGGTTATAAAATACATTAGTAGATTTCCTCACAAGAAATAAGAAGTTAGAATTTTATTTGTTCATCTACCCTTTCAGTGCTATATGCTTTATCTCCCTAAGATCTGTTAGCACAGAAGCCTGTGTGTGAAACTGTGTACCAGAGAGATGCAAATCCCAGATGGATATGGCTTTCCAGTTTTTTAGAAGATTTTGCCTTTCCTGTCCTGTTCATGGGCCCAAGAGCAGAGGACTCTGGAACTGAGTGGTTTTAAATCCTGCTCCATCACTTACTAGCTATGCAGACTTGTACATGTTACTTCATCTCTTTAAGCATCCATTTCCTCACTTATAAAATGTGAATGCTAACAGTACTACCTCATGAGGATGTGTTGTGCATTAAATGAGATAGTGCACATACAGCACAAAAATAGTAATCATTACTATTATTGGTGTTATCATTACTTTTTACAGTCAGGATAGTCTTAACACCAAATGTCAAAAGTCCTTATGACAAAGCTATGACTATTCTTAGAGAATTTACTTAAGGGTCAGCTGGGAGGCAAGGATCTGGAATAAATGATCTTCCAGCTTGTGCCCAAGGTTTGTGATCCTCCAGCTGCACAGAGTTTGTTAATGGAAATTAAAACATCTCCTCAGAAAGGTTCTACCCCAAAAGGAATCCTGCCAAAAGAGGACCTAAGTTAAAGCTGGTATGGACGCTGGCATGCTGCTTTCATGAATTCTGGAAGCTAGCTTTCTTGTAAGTCTTCTCTTTTGGGTATTTAGCAACTCACTTTGGAGAAAGATTATCTCCTTTTTGAAAGTAACCTGACCACCTGTCAAAACTGGACCTCTGTGAGGAATTGAGAGGCTAACCCTTGGCAGTCTAGCCAGGCTCTCGTTTCAGTAATTACACTGGCAGTGGCTGCTTTACTCAGCATGAACTTGGCTTCCAGTCCCAACCATCTTCTGAGTCTCTGATGATGTGACAAAAGAGTGTCTGGATATGCCCCAGACTGCCAAAGAAGTAGGAAGGGCAACTGACGTAGAAGTTCTATGAGGACCCCTTGTAAATATGGAAATAAGTTTCTATTTGAGGAAAAGTGGCAACCAAGAAAAGAACGAAAATTAAAGAGTACAAAACATTCTTCTCTAATTTCCGTCTGTCGCTAACATGGAATATTCTTTAATCCTGGGCCTTTTTTTAAAAACTGTATTTGATAAATTTCTAAATGATGTTTACCAAGTGCCAGGCCACATGTAGTCAACCAGTGATACAGAGATTCTTAGGGCTTTGCCTTTCTCTACGAGGAGCTCTTAGCCATCTAATCACCCAACAATCCATTCTTTCAGCACATTCACTGGCATCCATTTATGCCAGGCACTGTGTTGTACGGGGTATATAGCAGTGAACAAAACAAAGCTCCTGCTTTCATGGAGCTTAGACTTGAGTGGCAAATTCTGAAAAGGTAAGCAGAAGAAAAGTATACAAATAGTGAGCTGTTTTTATGTCAGCAAAGGAAGAGCAAGGGGAACACCACCAAACACTTGTGGTGGGCATTAAGGAGCAACATGTAAACAAATACTGACAATGCACTAAGAAAGGTACACATACAAAGGGCTTTCAGAGCACAAACGTCGGTGTGCTTGTCCACTTTGACTGCAGGCAAGACTGAGCATGGAGAGATGTGCATATAGGAACCCAAGTGCAGAGGAATGATAAAAACCAGCACATATATATTTTGGATGCATTTTCTCAAAATACAAACCATTAGGGATCTAAAAGCCTGACTGAGTGAAAATTTCATTTTATAGTGTTTCTGTAACTGTATAGATACACAAGAGTCGTTTTACAGATCATTTATTCTACAAATACTTAACTATTTTATAGCATGATACTTATCATTGAAGCAAGCAATTAACACATCTCGCCTCCTCCTGCAAGCTCTGACTGCTCCACACCACCTACCTACACACTCCTGTGAGTCTTCTGTGATTCTTCCCTAAACTCCATAACCCCTTGTATGTCTTTACAATAGCATCTTTCATACTTTTATAATCACTGATTTGGTATGTCTTTATTGTCTTTTAGACTATGAACATCTTGAAGGCAGAGACTGTCTTGATTTGTTTCCATATGTCCAAGGCCTAGCTGTGTTAGCTTGGGTTTCCTTAGAAGCAGATGCTAAGGCAAGGATTCAGGTGCAAGAAATTTAGGAGATAGTTCCAGAGAACACCAAGAGGGAACTGGGGAGGGGAAAGAGCAGAGGGAAAGAAGCCAATAAGAAGCATGTTATCGGACGCCTGGGTGGCTCAGTTGGTTAAGCGACTGCCTTCGGCTCAGGTCATGATCCTGGAGACCTGGGATCGAGCCCCACTTCGGGCTCCCTGCTCGGCGGGAAGCCTGCTTCTCCCTCTCTCACTCCCCCTGCTTGTGTTCCCTCTCTGGCTGTGTTTCTCTCTGTCAAATAAATAAATAAAATCTTTAAAAAAAAAAAAGAAGAAGAAGAAGCACGTTATCAAGCATGTTACCAGTCCCTCTGGAGAACTTGGGAGACACTGTAGGTCATGTCCCGGTGTTGTCCCACTAAAGGATAGAGGAGCTGGGGCATTTATCCACCACCTCCCCATCTGTTGTTGGTTGAGCCCTGCTCCCAGGGGCATGAGCTCTCCAGCATTTCTGACTAGCTCTCCTCACAGGTCAAGTGTGCTCCTGTAATCTGAAAAAGCCCTCAAGCACAGTCACATGTGCTTGCTGGAAGAACCTTCAGAACATGGAGATGAGTGCCAAGGGATATGGGTGGGATACAACATCTGTTGGACTAGCTCAGAGCCTGGCACCCAGTGGCTGCGCAGTAGGCTTTGGTTACTTAATGTAACAAAAGAGCCAAGCAGCACACACTGTGAAGGAACACAAGTTAGCATGAGCTCGATGGACAGTCCTATTATTGACATGGCCATCAAGCAAGGAGTGAAGCTATTAGCTCTGGAGGCAACTTGAGCACATTTGTGGGGGATGCTTGTTTCTGCAGCAGTCATGAACAGAATTGAACAGAATTGCTGGGAAGAGTAGTCATATTTTTAATCCCTACTTTTTCCTTTGCCTAGTTCACATGTAACCAAATCTCCTTTTAGTGGAGTGATTCCATCTGTGTTTGCTCACTTGCAGGTGTTAGGGGTTCAGTTAACAGCACTTGCTAATATGCTGTTATTTTCTGAAAGGATGTGAATTATAGCAGATGCTATTTATGAATGGCATTTAGTAGCAATGCATCCAACTAGTTTGCTAGCCTACACACATTCAGATGAGGCCTCTTGATTTGACCTTCCAGAGCAAGGATAACCAGCTTCCTTAACCCTCCCTCATATTTCTTGGAGACCCTCTAGTTGCCCTTCCTGTTTAAAAATGACAGTGATGATACTATCCCAGAATTTCACCTGAATTGGAGCTTCCTGTGGCATGGTTTACATGAACAGCTCTACCCACAGCCTAAACGAATAAAAAACTACTAATATACCCTATAACTTCAAGAAATAGGACTTTAGGAAAATAACACAGTAATTCCACATGTGTATTCATTCTTGCTTATTCATTCATTCCTGAGACCAACTTTGGGGCAGCAGAGTATAGTGGGAAAGAGGACAGTTTCTGGCACCAGACTGCCTAGGTTCTGTGCTTCCATATCCTCATCTGTGAAATTGAGCTGATAATAGTTCCCATCTCATGGTGTCATAATGATGATTAAAGGGAGTAATACATGTAAAGTTCATAAAAGCAATGCCTAGCTTTTTGAAGAGTTCCCCGGACTATACCAGACACTCAGTAACCAAAGAAGGATTCATTCGTTCATTCATTCATTCAATCAACAAATACTTAGTAAGTACTACTTTGTTCTAGTCACTCTGCCAGGTGTGGAATACCACAGTGAACAAAATAAACCTGATTCCAGTCCTTATAGAGTTTATGACATACCTGGAAATGCAGATGGTGATAATGGACAAAGATCCCAACTGACAAGGTAAGGGTCAGGGGAGACTTCCTGGAAATAACTGTGCTGAGACCTGGGGTCTGGTAGCCAGGCGTGTTCCAGGCAGGGATTGTGAGTGCCATGTTCTCGAAGTGAGAGATGGCATAACAGAGACAGAGTGGCTCACTGTGGCTATAATACGGAGGGGAGGAATGGTAAGCAGAAGCCTGGAGAGGAAGACAAGGAGGTAGGTTATTAAAGTGCTGCTCTCTCTGCTTGGAATAAATGCATGGCAGGAGGAGGGAGTAAACACCATGTTTACTTGTTTACCACTCTTTTGACACCTCTCCTACTTGGCCTTACATTATAATTTTTTTACAGTGTAAAGTGCACACATACTTTCACTCAGTCACATTATGAATTTCTTGAGGACAAGGACCATGGATATTTTATTGCCTTGAATCTTCCCTAGCTCTTGCCAATCTTCTTGGAAATTAGGCCCCCAACTAGCCATCTCTTAGCACATCTTACATAATTTCAGTTTCAGTGTTATTCTTTTTGGTTTGAGGAGCAGGTCTCCATCACCATAAAGGACCCCAACACCATGCCTTGCTCTTGTCAGACCTTCCCACAAAATTGGACTGAACTCCTCCCTTAGCCCACTGCCCTGAGGTTTCAAAGCTTCCCAGTGCTCTTTAGCTCTTTCCCTGGGACACCTGATCCTAATATCCTGTCATCATTCCCTGCAGTAATTTTGTTACCACTCACCAGACCCTCTCTCCCACTCTGAGGCAAATGGCTTGTCTAGACCAACTGTTGTAATTTTTACTCTCTAGATAGAGTGTAATGGAATAGCAATGTTTGTGGAGTCACACAGATCTGAACCCGAATCCTACCTCCTACCTGTGAGGTCTTAAGCAAATTACTTAATCTTTCTGAGCCTTATTTCTCTCATCTGTAAAGTGGGCTTCATAATACCTACTTGCGGGGTTGGTTGTTGAGGTTAAATAATGGTTATGTAACTGAGATGCTCATTAATGTTGTATCTGAGATGCTCATTAATGTAGATACAACGTGTCTAGTTCACGAATCATAAGCTCTTCATGTCTATATTTTTGTGGTAACTGATTCAGTTCCCAGAAAACTTGTGAGATAGTCAGTTAGGGTCAATAAAAGGTAATTTCTTGGCGCAAAGAGCTCCCTTTTCAAGATCTATCCCAGATGTAAGTTATTCTTATTCTAAGCTGCTAAGACATTTTTCAAACTTACCTGTAAATGGTAATAATGCCAGACCTAAGAGTCATATCAGCTGTGATTACTAAAAGAGAGCAAGTGATTCTGAAGTTGTTTTTCTCTACAGCAACATGTGTACAGCATCCAGAACAATTAGATCCTGATTGCCAGGCCAAATTTCCATCAAGACACTGATGAGTTATAAACCCCTGGAGCTTTGCTCAAGTCACTGATGGAAACAGCAGCAGCATCCAAGCCCTTTGATGGAATCACAGCCTTATAATTAGTGTGAGTCCATTCATTATCATGGGTCTAGGTGTGTGAGTGTGAGAGAAAAAAAAGTGAGGGACAAGGAAACAAATTAAAACACGGAAACTGAGAAAGGAAGAGAGATTAAAACCACTTAAAACTCACAAATATAATTACAGGATGTTCTTAACTACTCAAGTTTGGGAAATGCAAACTGTAGGGAGACTTCATGAATAGAGTATTAACTGTAGGGCCACTGCAGAGAGGACTGTGAAAGGTTTTGTGTCTGTCTTTCTGCCCCTTTTCCATCTGTCTCTTGTTTCTGTGTCCTCATGACCTGGACACTTAAGAGTGAGGATGAGAGGGCGCAGAAATGAAAGGAGGGGAAGAGGGGAGAAGGACAGGAAGAGAGGACTGTCAACTCATGGAGATGGGCACCAATATGTGCCCAATGCTCTGCCAGCTGCTTCCCACTCTTTAGTACAGTGTGGGAAACACATACATTGGCAGCAGGCAGCCTGCAGTAGAGTCCCCCGTAGGCCGGCTTCTTTATATGTAAAATAACATCGAGATGATTAGGAGAGTGAAATTAGATAAAATGTATGAAGCCCTTAGCATACAAAGTGCGGCTCTTTTCTCCATTTTGTGGATGAGAACACTGGCCGTTGGGGAAAGTGGACAGTGGGCTCCGTCAGAGTGAGGGCCATGCTCATGCTGGTCACTGCTGCACCGAGCACAGACACAGGTCCATGTATGCCTTCACCAAATATCGGGGGTTGAGGGGGAATTAAAATTCAGCCCGAGCAATCCAAGGCCAGTGTCCTCGCCAATGCCATGTGCTCTCCCCATACAATCCTTTGTTTTTGTAGGCAGACCTACAGTAGTAGCTAAAAGTACAGGCTTGAAAGCCAAATAGCCCAGGGTTCAAGTCCTTTATGAACCAACTATTGACATATTTCTGGTATTTTTCATGTTCCCCAACCCCCAGTCTCTTGATAGAGTCTCTTATTCTCTTTTAATATCTCAGAACATTTTAAAGGGAACCCAATCAAGAAAGATCATTTGGGGGCCAGAGCCTTAAAGAAGACTCCCATCTCTGGAGAATACTGGCAACGGAAAAAGAAGAACCCCAGGGGTTATATCTGGGGTTTATTTTATTAGATGGGAACAGAAATAACAAAAGAAAAAATATTTGGGGGTGGAGCTAATAATTACTGAGCAGCTATGATACACTCACTGTGCTTGGTGTTTCTATGTGGTGTCTCATTTAATCCTCATAAAAGTTCTGGAAGGAAGATTCCCATTTTATAGATAAGGAAACAGGGCTCATTTCTAGGTTAGTTTGGCTCCCAAGCCCACCTTCTTTCCACAGGTACAGTCTGCTTCTCTTTAAGGTTAAAGAAAATAAACATAGATTTGTCGGGCTTTTAAGTTTACCAAAAAGTTTCATTTTCTACTGGGTGTCCACTGGAAAGTGATGTCTCAGTCTGGAAAGAACATTTGTGTTCATGTCCTATTCTTTTTTCATCTCACCCCTTTTCAACACTGTACACCAATCAACATAGTCTGTAGGTCCCTGGGGTTTAAGTTTATGATCAGGCCACAAATTTGTGACTATTTCTAAAAATAATGATTAGTGTTCAACATGAGTTTTTGTAGTAGATAGACGAATGAGCATCTTTTTATATTTTAAAATATAATATTGATTCTGTTTCTTGTAACACAAGAGAGAAGTAGGTGAGAAGTCAGAGTGCTGGCTTAAAGATTGAACCCTGTAAAGTTTACAGGCAATCTACAGTGAAGCTAAATCTAACAGCCATGAAACAAAAAATAGCACAATCACTTTACAGGGGTTTTCCAGGCAACTCCGGAATTCAAGTGCCCAAGTTCAGTCTGTGTCATAAAAGAGAGTTTATGATGGTTTTCCAATACAGGGAGAAGATGGAGAAAAGAACATTTGTGTTATTGAACATCCTAAAACTAAAAGCCTCATGAGTTAAGTTTATTATGTGTGAAAACTTTGCTTTAAAGAGAAAGTATACTAAATCATAAAAGGAACAAAATCCCTCATTAACCCAGGCAGCCCAGAAACATTATACATTGATTGATTGATTCGTTCATTTATTATTGCAACAAAACTTTATTGAGCACCTATTATATGTAATATGTATTAAAAAATGCCCAGCATAGGGAATGCAAAGCTAACTAAGGCATGGTTCCTGCCCTTAAGAAAATTTTGTCACCTGAAGGTTAGAGACAAATATTTCAACAGTGATTGTCCCACAAATGCTGTATTTGAGATTAATAGCTAATGTTCATTGGGTACTTACAAAATGCCATACTAGGTTTTAAGCACTTTCGGTGTTAACTCATTTACACCTCACAATAGCCCTATGAAGTAATGTTATTAATGCCACTTTACAGATGAGGATAGACAAGGTGAGGGACTTGCTTCAGGTGACACCTGTGTAAAAGGGCCATGAACGCATATTGGAGGGATCTGCTTGAGAGTAGAGAAGAGGCATGTGACCTGGATCTTAAAGCAGGACCAGGAATTTTCTGGATGGAGAAGTGGAGGAGTTTACTACAGGGGAGAAGATTTGAAGTAGGGTAATTAGGAGGTTAAACTAATAACCCAGATGAGAGATGGTGACCTGAACTAAGCCAGTGATTGAGAGATGACAACAGGGGGATTTGAAAGATTTGAAAGATTCAAACTTCTGCAATTGTATTTCTGTTAATGACCCTAGGTAGGAATGATTAAGATACCAATCCTCAGATTTGAATGAGTCTGGACTCATCCATTCATTTTTAGCTAACACTAGTACATATTTTAAAAGGGCCTTTTACAGTATACGGTACATAGTAGATGCTCAAAGTTACACCTACACATACACAGTATCAAAGTGGCATAATAAAGTGGCAGCAACCCCAAACCTCAAAGCTAAAAGCCATTTATTTAGCAGTTTTCACTAATCTGTAAGGTAACATGTTAAATTACAGAGTAAGAATTAATTGTGCTTAGATTTAAGGAAAATGAGAGTCTTTCATTGGCATAAAACCTTATACCTCAGCTTCTCATCATGTTTAATAAATTACCCCCACCATCCTTTTTCATTGAGAGGGAAATCAGACAACAGAGAACCCACGCTACCTGCCCAAAGCCACACAGCTAGGTGATGTAGGGAAAGTAAAATATTTATACAGCCATCATGTGTTCCTTCCAATGCAGCTTCTCCTTCCATTTTAAAAGAAAGTTAGAAAATTATGAAGAGAGAGAGGGGGAGAGAGAGAGAAAGAAAATTCTGCATAGAAGAAAACATTTTTTAAAAAAATACAAATGTGGCCTAATTTAATTTTCAATACATGTCTCCACCTTCAGCTTTAAAAAAAAAAAGGTTAAAATGCAATTCTCCAAAACGAAGTTATTCGATAGAGGAATATTAACCTCTTCGCCCCTTGTACTTTGACTCGTTTTATCTCCTTTTCATTTTTGTTTGTGGGTCTATTCATTTTGGTGAGGCCAGGCACGTTGCTAGGTAACGGGTCCATCGTGGACCAGCATGTTAGTTTGTCTGCCTGGCCCGGGTGGCAGACTTCCCTAGCGCTAGCTGCCGGCAATGCAGTCTCTTACAAAAAGCATTTATCACGGAGCAGGCACCGTAATGGCCACTCAGTGGAGGGGAAATTGAGCTGACCCGAAGGCCAAAGCTGTTAGGGAGACTGGTGGGAAGGGTAAGAGGGTCACAACACCCTTTTCCCACCCACTTAGTGGCCAGTAAGCGCTAGCACAGCCCAGCCACTGTTTTCACTAACATATCCTGAGGCTTTGCACCTGAAATAAATGTTTGCTTGACATTAACCATAAAAAAAAAGAGGCAAAAAAATAAAATCGGTTTGCTCCAAGAACAATGAGCTATGTGATTTAAAGTTAACCAAAGTTTCCTCAAGATTTGATTTTTGGAAGTTACGCCGGGGGCGGGGGTGGGGGGTGGGGCAAGAGATTTGAAGAGGAAATTAGGTTGTTGTAAATAATTAGTATATTCTGATAGTGGTCATACAAACATTTATTTACCTTGCTTCTTAAATCTGTGCTTTCTAGACCCTTACCCCTATAAATGGCACCAGTTTTACAAGTATCAAATGTTGGTCATCAGCAAATAGTTATGATTTTTAAATTTCTATTTCCTTCACTATTTATTTATGCTTAACATGAGATTAAGTTTAAAATGCAAACCAGGAATTTTTTTAAGTGTACTTAAGTGCACTTTTGCAATGCTAAGTAACAATGCATATTTGGATGTGATTGTTTCCTGTACAATGTTATAGATTCTTCTGGAAACATTTAGATTTCTTTGACTTTTTTTCAAAATGATTTTCTGTGTATAGATACAGAACAAAGAAAATGGCCTTACAAAAATAAATACACGAGTAATGCATACAAGGATGAAAATCATTATAAACGGTATAAGGGTTATACACAAACATTTATGGAAATCTTGATGCCATTGTGGAAGAAGACAGAAAACAGAAATTCCTTCCCTAGATCATTTGTTTTTCTCAATCAAAAATAGGCCACATGTCATTTGCGTTAGCACTTGAAAATTATATGTAAAATTATATAAGGGGTTTTCAATGTCCTTGCATGAAAAACTATTGTCCATTTAATTATCTTTGTTATTAAACAATGTTCTGTCTCAATATTCTTCTTTACTTGGGTGCAAACTCTTATTTTTCAAATAGGAACATGCAACCACCTATCAGAAATCCTCACTCTTTATAGATTAGCCTTGTGATTTTAGCCAAATGGCTTCCTTTCTCTGAGTCCTAGTCTCACCACCAAATAAGAGAAGATAGTATCTGCCCAGATTACCTTCCTGAGTAATCTGGAGCATCAGATGAGATGTTACTTATAACACACCATACAGATGTGAAACAATAATTTTATGATTGAAGAAACAAAAATGTTTGGAGAAACAGAAAGGATGAGTGGTTAAGTTTTCAACAGCACACAGTATTCTCTCACTGTAGATAGAATTGGGCTTCTTGCCTTGGTGAGATTCCAAAGTTACAAGCCCATTAGAGCCACTGTGTTCTTTTTGACCAATTAGTCTCATTTTATACATAGACATAAGGAATTGCTGCAGCTTTTCATCAGAAATGGAACAGGCTTAAGAGCACAAGAAGGACCCTGTTCTTCACTCCAGCTCCACTGCTTTCAAACAACAATATTTAACCAACAAAAGAAGAGACCAAGTCAATCTCAGTTTTAGTGATTCCCTTGAAAGTCATCAAATAAAAATGTGAACTTTAAAATTGATCAGGATTAATTTCACTGACACTGTATCATAACATATATCTCTTTAGAGACTCATTTGTTGGGCTGCAGATGCAAAGAAAGTAAGGAAAGAAATAAATCAGAATACAATAAAGCAATTAGACTTTTGCCATTGATAGAATACTAAAAATGTCTGATTTATCAAAGCATTAACAAACAGAAGTAAACACACGACTTATATTTTCTTACAAAATACCTAGAGAGAAAGATTAAAATAATAACCAAGACCATGTGTATCAATAAATCTAATTTATAAATACTGCTCCATTGCCAAAAGATGCTCTTTCATTTGCTAATTTAAAGAGTGCAATAGCAAGGGATGATTTATCAACACAAGTGCCATTCTCATGTGTAGCTGCTGTTCTCATCTCTGTAGACATTTTTCTACCCAGATGAGAGAGTTATAGTGAATCTGAAGCACAGCTCAATAATTAAAGTTATTTCATCTTTACCTGCAATCATTATTTTCACTGTGAAATTAAATATATTTCTGCTGTTTTTCTTCATTGTGGTTTCAATCCCAGAGTGGGTGCACTAAGAAAAATAATTACCTGTGCCAGGCATCATCCTAAGGGCTTACATACATTATCTCATTTAATCTTGACAATAGCCCTATAAAGTATTATTATTATTTACCCATCCCCATTTACAGTTAAGAAAATTGAGCATGACAGAGGTATGACAACTTGCTGTTCGTAAATGTCAGAGGTAAGATTTGAACTCAGGACTGTCCAACTCCAGAACATATGCTCATACCCACCACAATATAATTACTTCAAAACATACACTCGAATGTCTTCGGGATCAAATTTCTTTCAAGACAAAAATTCAACGCTGATTATAGAAACTGTGTAATGCAATACAGACTAACACATGAAAAGTTAAATTTTGATCAAGGAATTTTAGTGGTGAAAGAAACTCAAGAGCTATCAAAATTAAAGCTGTATTTCTCAAATGACGCTGAGATGATTTAGCGGATAGTTTATGTAGGACATCTAAGATTATTAAATGGACATGGGACTGGGTTCCACCAAGTAAGTAACTGTAAGTAAGTTGCCTCAAATAGCATGCTTACAATATTGTCCAATACATAGCATTTCTTACACAAAATATCAGGGAAAAATAGCTATTGGAATGAGGTAGTACCACAATAGAAGTCAGCGGGAATCTGCCTATTTCATTCCATACTGGCCTCTTGGGTCCCAGAGATGGAGGGTTCTCAGTCTAGGACTTGCATAATAATAAAAATTAAGTGAATGCTTATAAACTTTAAGTGATTTACTCAAAGTTTAATTTTGAAAACCTAGAAAAAAGCCTGAGGTTAATCTAAATAATTGATGTGAACGTTGGAGCAGAAGTTACTCCCTGAGTATGGCAAAGCTTGGCCTCATAGGTAAAAGGTGACTGTCAGAAGCCATTTTCCCCTTGGAAGTGGGGATGGAAGCAAAAATACTTAGACCAAAATGCCACTTACAAAAAAACAGTCTACCCAAGAAGTTGTTAAACAACCTTCTAGCTTCCATCCCCAAATAGTCATTTA
>PITA01019575.1:0-37158 GCA_004023965.1 Spilogale gracilis | reverse complement strand
GGCGCCTGGGTGGCTCAGTTGGTTAAGCAACTGCCTTCGGCTCAGGTCATGATCCCTGAGACCCGGGATCGAGTCCCATATCGGGCTCCCTGCTCGGCGGGTAGCCTGCTTCTCCCTCTCTCACTCCCCCTGCTTGTGTTCCCTCTCTGGCTGTGTTTCTCTCTGTCAAATAAATAAAATCTTTAAAAAAAAAAAAAAAGAGTCTGTTGCTTAATCAACTGAGCCATCCAGGCACCCCCTTTTCCTCTATTTTCTTAACATACAAGTCAGTTATTTCCCAGTCTGTGGCAGTAACACCAATATATGGATCTCCTAAGGATCTGCTTATATTGCCTCCCTTTTGTTTTTTTCAGTCTTTTAGTCTTGTCTCCTAGAATGCTTGGATGCCTTTGGGTCAGGTGTCTGTCAGTGATCATCTCTTGCTCAAAGAAATATCCTAGAGCCTTTTCCTTGGCAGACCATTGAGGCCAGAGCAGTGTCCCTCCAAAGAGTATGGTGGACATGATTGACGTATTTGGTGGGACAGAATCTGGGGAGATTCTGATGGAGAAAGTAGGACAGCAAGGAGGGTTTCAGAAGGGGATGGGAAGAATGTGAGTGACAAGGGTGTGGACTCTCCAGCCCATGCCCCGTCCACAGTCACTGTCTACCAGCCAAACTAGGAGTAGTACAACATCAATCACTTTCCCCTCCACCCTGCTCCAGCTGGGAAAGACATCCTGGCTGTGTAAACTAACCTTATGAGTCTAATTCCAAGAAGGCCAAGGAATTTGACAAGAAACAACACAGGCTAGTCATCTTAGATCTCTGTCTGGGCTTGACGTGATTGGGTCTGAAATAGCTATGGAGAGCCCCATTATTAGACATTTTGAGCCCACAAAGATACACGCGTGTTTGCATGCACAAACAGGAAGGTTTAAAATGAGGCCACCAAAGGGGTAAGGCCATACAGGTCTCCACACAGGAACTGTGAGACCAAGGCTTCAATTTCAAGTCAGATCCCCAGTGGAGGGTTTTTGACAGGCCTTGTCACTTAGATTCCAAAAATCTGTCCTCACAGCCAAGAATCCTTCATCTCTGTCCCCACTCTGCATCTTGACTATTCTTATACATTGCAGGCGGCTCAGAGGTGGCTGTTTTCAAGAGCAGAGTGAGCCATCTCTGCCAAGAGCTTGTCTTGCCAATCACTTCCTTGGCCCCGACCCGCAGCTCGTCCAAGTCTGACATCACCCTTAACCCCCCCACCACCACCCCCAGAATAAAGAGCCACCTCAGAGGCTATGACCTCCGGACCTAGACCCACTCTGTCCCAGATATTTCTAGCTGACAATTCTCAAAGAGGCAGAACTCTTCCCAGCCATATGCGCAGCCCTCACTGCTCAGGGTGGTCTGAATATCCCAGATCCACTCTGCTGGGCGCTTGATCATCTGTTAGGGAAGAGATGGATGGTGTCAGAGAGGTGCTGGTCTCCCAAAAACTGAAGGGTTCTAGCCCTCATGCACTCAGAAGCCTCAAGGACCCTTGCAGGGGTTCTTTTCTCTTACTAAGTCTGGGATGAGTGCAGCCTTAGGCCTGAAGTAAATACGAGGAATCACATCATGGGCTCAGGGATTAAATCTTGCTGACTTCACATACTGGCTTTGCTGTTCCTAGCACTATGGCCTTAGGCAAATTGCTTAACCATTTCTTCTTCTTTTCATTTATTATGTAAAGTGAAGATGGTTACTTTGTAAGGTTATATTAGGATTAAATGACTTGATACATTTAAACTTCTTAGAACAGTGCATAGGATCTAAGGAGTTGTCAATAAGCAATATCAGGAGAGGCAAAAGGGGGAGTCAGTAGTTTTAACAAGGACAGAGTTTCAGTTTCGGGAAATGAAAAAGCACTCAAGATGGGCAATGGTGATGATTACACAACAAGGTGAATGAACTTAAGGCCACTAAACTTAAAAGTGTTTAAAATGGTAAATTTTATGTATGTATGTGTTATCACAGTTTTTAAAATAAAGTAACAGCTATTATCATTACTTGATGGGGTTACCTTCAGCTCCTCATGGTTCTCCAAGGTAAACATGGTATCTTTGCCCCTGAGAAGGAGAAATATTCTTCTCCTCCAATATGGAGTTTAGGTTCCTGGTTGGGCTCCAACATATTCTCACACCAAACTGAGCTAAACTCTCAAGACCTCCAGGGGTTCCACCAAGAAACTTGGTTGCCTAGGGAGCCCTCTGAATTGCAGACACTTAGATACACATACACACAGACATATAAATGAGATGGACACATAGAAACTTCCCCAGGAAGGCAGACAAGGAAGGGCTGCAAAGGGATGAGGTAATCTAAGAAAGGAATTTGGTCTCTGGAGATGGGCATTCCAGGTAAGACCCTGAAGGAAATTAGATGAGATGGGGGCAGGGTGACCAACCACATGCTCATTACATTGTCCAGGCCTTGGTCCAGGCTCTGCCTACGTGGAGTAGCCTCTCTCCCTGATCCCCTCCAAACCGTGCCCACCCCAACCCCCCAAACCCCTGGCAAGCCCTCCAGTGCTCTCAGCCTTGGCTAAAGGCTACTCTAGCAGAGGACCCTCCCTCCTTCTCCACCCTCCTGAGGGCCCATGCTTTACACTGAGTATCAAAGCCCCAATATATCCCTCAGCTCTGGCTCAATTATTGTTCACAGTTTATGTATGTCTCCTCCCTAAAAATGGGAGCTGTGGCTTTTCTTCTCCATACTCCTCTCCTTGCATACTACCCCTAATTAAGCAGACCTCACTTATACTTTTTAAAAATATGGCATACTGATGAATTTTTTGAACACACACACATCAGTAGTTCCTGAAGTGTGTTCCCAGTAACACCAGTTGAGTGGGCTATCAAGAGGTGTTATGAGAAAAGAGGGTTCCATAGTCTAATATATTTGGAAAATGCTGAGCTAAGTAAATTTAAACAGGCTTATTTATTATAGTACATATCAGAGACTATAACATGCTAGCAATTATTTTAGTAGTGTGTATCAGCTCAAGGAAACCAAGTCCACACAGCTCTCCCAATTTCACATTCAGTGATGCAATATTCGTAACTTAAATTGGCCATGGTGGGAGTATTGACACCACAGAAATCAGCAAGCATTACAAATCTGGGGTTTTGTTTTTCTTTCAGAGAGCTGGCTTACCAGCACATTACTTAATACCAGTTCAGGAAAAGAGTATGGCATGCAGGTTTTCCTAATGTACTTGACCATAACATTTCTTTGTCCTCTGGTGGGAAACATCATAGAGAAGCAGTGTTCTACAGAATATTTTATGGGGGAAGTTGTCCTATGCAAAGATACTTGATCCTAATGCCAAGGGAGATGATTCAGAGGAACTTAATTAAGTGAGCCTCTGCTGTGTGCTCAGCAAGATGTTGGTGCTTTGTGTACATTATCTCATTTAATTCTTACAACAACACTGGAAAAGCTATAAATACTGCCCTCATTTTGCAAATGAGGAAACAAAAGATCAAAGAATTTTCCCAACTTTACACAACACAACCTAGAAGTGGCAGCACAAAACCCATCTCAATCAGGGATTACAATGTCTAATGTGGGAGTATTTGCAACAAGACTTAAGTAATTTTAGAAAGGTTGTTAAATGACTAGTAGACAGTCATGAGCTATACTTAGAATCTAGTCATCCAGAATTGCCAACAACACTAGAAAATAATAGAAAAGTTACTCAAAAATCTCAGCCAGCCCACATCTTGTACTTGTCATCTGCTGTGGGTTGACATTGTAGAAAATCACAGATTTCAGAATCTCCAAGGCACATAAGAAAAATACCAATACCTGAGCTCAATCCTCAACCTGGGGCAATTCTTACCTGAAGCCAGGGTTGAAAAACCACTGAAAATGATATGCAAAGGCCCTTAGAGACCAGCGAGATTAACTTTCACTTTAAGGACAGGGAAACTGAGGCCTCCAAAGAGAAAGTGACCTGTCCAGATTCACACAGTAGTTAGTTGCAGAATGTTAGACAGTGCCTGAGCTTCTTGGCCCCAGGTGATTCCCTTTCCACTTAGCATAAAGGGTCTTCACAACTCACTACCTGTCAACTGAAACCCAAACTTATTTTGGATAACTGGGGGTTGATTACTTTTCCACCAAGGAAGAGCTAACCATATTAGCTAAGAGTGTCCCAAGCACAGTGGGAAGACCCTGAAGGATCTCGAACTGACAAACTACACCAGATGTCCTAGGAAATACATCAAATCACAGTCTTATTAGCTAAGGAGCTCACAACTGTCCCCCTCAGGCTGACCCTGGTAAGACCAACCCACCTTTGCTGCAGTGATTTTTCTTCCCATCATGAATTAATAAATCAAAACCTGCTCACCTGGAAGGCATTGTCCTTTACAGTGAGACTACAGTGAGCAAAGCATAGTAGACAATTTGCAAGGAGCTTATGTCCAGTAGGGGAGAAAAACAATAAAAATAAATCTTATAATATGAAATTGTGATATGTTATATGTGGAAAATAAAATAGTAATGTTATGAAGAGTGTATGGGTGGTATGGGGAGGAGAAAGTCACATCAAGTGAGCTAGTCAGGGCAGAAAGAAAAGCAAGGGCCACGCTGGGTGAAATTATCTGTATGGGGTTAAAAAGCTAGAAGGACCAGGAGGTAGGGTGGGAGTCCACATGACCACAGTCAGGTTACTAGGCCAGAGTCCATGCTGAAAAGGGGAGGCATGTTGCCAAACTGAAGAGCCAGATGGGAAACCCCATCAGAGGATCCAGAAATTCTTGCCCTGTACCTTATTCTTCACTTACCCCTTGTCCACAGACTAAATCCTGGAAGTGTGAACTTCCAAGAAGATATTTAAACTTGGTCTTTTGCAAGATATGCAAGTTTTAATGAGATTAAATGAGAAGTCCATTTTGGCCAATCAGGTTGATTGACCAGGAGTATTGAACAAGCCTCTTGACTTGCAAAGAACTGATTGATACTCCTTCAGAGGAGTTTCTAAGAGGGCATAAGCTGTTATTTTTGAGGATACTTGCACAGGAATCTAAATACGAACAAGAAAGGCCTTGGGAAGTGCAAGAACATTGAAGAATCTTGTTTCTCTATTAACACAACACAGTTACTCTGCTCCTTTCTCTGCTTCTTACAACCAGTTCCTTATTTCTACTTTTCCCTCCCTTATTACTTCGGCTGGTGCTTGACTAACAGACCTATGTTGTCTACTCTTTCATTAATGATCTTTCAGAACTATTTTCCACTGCTCATTGATACATTCCTTCCCTGTTCCCAAAGGGAGTTCCCAAAAGAAGTCTGTTTGGTTTCAGGTGATTCCTTCATGCTGAGTGATTAGACACCTTGGGCCCAGGTATCCGTTCCTGGTCCAATCAGCTGTAGCTAAGCTCAGCACTGGAGCATGTGGGGCTCTCCTAAAAGTCCTGGCTACACAGCTGGCCAGTGTACAGTGGCCTACTCATCCCAGTTTGCTTGGGACTTTCCAGGTTTTAAAACTGAGTTATGTCTCAAGACCCTCCTCAATTATGAACAAACTGGGAAACACAGTTAGTCACCCTCTGGTTGTGAGTGGGACAGTTCCTTTTGGAGTCCTGGAAGGACAGATAGAGTAACAGACATCTTCAGCGTGGCAGTGGTAGGCAGGATATGAGGAAATCAGCATTTTTTACCCACTGATGGTGGGAGTGAAATTGTTATGACCTTCCTGGAGGAAAATCTGAATATATGTGAAAAGTAAAAAATACGTATATTCTTTGACTTAGAAACCCTTCAGTGATTTCTCCAAAATAATCAGCCAAAAACACAAAGATTCATGAGAAAAGCCATTCATTGAAGCCTCATTGTGAAAGCAAATAATGGAAGTAGCCTAAGTTAACTATCAACAGAGAATCAGGGAAATAAACCAGGATATATCCAATGAATACTTTGCGACCTTAGAAATAATAATGCGGCTTTCTAAATATTGATGTGGAATTTTTCTATGAGATAGTCTTAATGAAAAGGAGATGATCAAATACTTATTATTCCATAAATAATCACATTTATGTAAAAGAGAGGGAAAAGCACATTGACAAAAGTTAGGGAAATATCCCTGTGGTGCAGATGATACTCATCTTTAAACTGTTTCACTTTTTCTGAATGTTTTTTGATGCATAATTATTATTTCCATATTTGGATTTTTCCCATTTTAAAAACATAAAACATCCTGGTCCGACAAATCTGATGAAATGGTGTTTTCACTCAAAACTGTTTCATTTTCCAATTTTGTTCCGGTCCATTAATTTTAGAACACATAGAGGTTTGATTCAGGTTCCAACTGATCCTGTTGAGTTTGGTTTTGTTTAAAAACAAAAACAAAGTTGATTCCATCTGAATTGCGTTTATAGAAAATTAATATTGGGGTTGGTTAAGGATTTGACCAGTCAAGTCGTTGGTTCCTGTTCTTGATTCACAGTTTATGCAGTTCAAGTCATTCCTCAGAATTCCCACAAGAACCCTGAGTAATTGGAATGAAGACAGAGAGAGGTTTGGAAGCCCAAATTATCCAGAAAATTGCCATGTCTCTTGGTCTGGAAGGGCCTGCAAGCAGCCATTTCCCAAGGGCACAGAACAAAGCCACAGCTGGGACATTTCCAGGAGGCCTGTTGGCCCTGACCACAATGTGGCCAGAGCTGTGCTGACCCCGGACCTTAGCGTCACCACATCTCTTACCCTCTGCTTGCTCCCACAAAGCAGGAGCTGGCCCCTACTGCCCAGCAGATCCTGGGGGCTTCCCACTTCCAGACTGGACCCATGCACCGGTCACCCAAAGCAGCTCCATCTGAGCAACACAACCCACAGTGAAATTCCTACAGCATGAGGTCATCTGTTAGCCAGAGAAGCTCACGCAAGGACATGGCTTCCTTGAGGAGGGCACGAGTGGTGACCAGAGCTCCTCACCAACAAAACCTGCACCCTGCTCCTTTTCAATGCTTTTTCAAAGGTGGGCACACTGGCTCTGTGGAAGACTCTTAGAAGCAAAGGGAGACAAGCACGATGAAAGTCAGTTCCTGCCTCAGACAAGCTGCTTCCATGAGGTAGGCTGGGCAGCACACTCACCCAGCCTCCAGACAATGTTGGCAAAGAGCTCTGGTAGGACACCGTTCCTTTGTGCTTTTCTTGAGACCATCAAAGCCTCAGCCGGGATGGTTTAGAGCTGTTTGCCTGGAGCCACTAGATAGGTGACCTTGGGAAAGGGTCTTGAGCTGCACCTCAGTTTTCATCATTGTGAATAAGCAAAGGGGAAGCGTACCTTTCTTCCAGAGTTGGCATGAATATTAAATGAAATCATCTTTCTGGCATCAGCTGCCACACAGCCTACTACCAGTGGAGATCTAGGAATAGTGGGAATGGTCCACCTGGGATGCAGGCTAAAATGGGCCATCCTGCCTCTAGATAATTTACCAGCCATTACAAAGCTGACGAAAACCTGGATCTGCCTCTTATGTTCCCTACCCATCAAGATTTCTGAACAACGTCAGTGATATAAACTCTGCATCATCCCTGTTGACGGCTTCAGTCACCCCAGACCTGGGCACACCACTGCCTGCCACAGATGGCACGCTCCGTGAACGGCAGATACTTTTCTTGTATTATGAAATGTTAGGAGCAACTATATGTACTTGGCTCTCATTCATCTACAATAATCATCCTCCTTTCAGATATGAGTCCTAAGCTATCATACAACAGATGGAGAGATCCTGAGACGATCAATTAATGGTTCTAAATGTTAGTTTCTCACCTGTGTTGCAGAGCACTGTCAATGCACAGTGTTTTCACAGCCATAACCTCTCCTAAAGCTCACATGGCCCTTTGAGGTAAATACAATTGTGCCCATTTTATAGATCAGGAGATCAGCCCAGGCACATTTATGGAAATTAGACACAGTGCCTCCAAGCCCCTTCCCCACCAGCCCTCTGTGGAGCCCAGGGCTTAAAACATTGTTCCCAGAAATTATCAGTAGAGAGAGAGCAACACAACACACTTGGAGCTACTTGATAAAGAGAAGAGAAAGTGAAAATGTTCCTATTTCCTATGGGACCCTCCCACTAATCTCCTTTGGGCATCACAGAAGCTTCTGAGGCAGGTCTGTTCTCCCCAGTTCACAAGAAAGGATCCCAGTTCTCTGGAAGATAAGGTTTACTTACCTGGAGGCAAATGGACAAATAAGAGACAGACCCCCAAAGTGAACCCTGGCCAATGTGAGACTAACACCCTACATCTCCCTCTGATCCCAGTAGCCTTGAGCAAAGGGAGGGCCTCACAGCATGGTTGACTAGAAAGAGAGAAGATTCTGAGCTTCCAAGCACGGAGTATTTGGAAAAAGCAATGTTGAGTCCCATGTTTCTCAGAATCATAGTGGTTCTGAGTTGAAGTATAGGGGGTGAAAGCAATGACTCAGGTTTTCTCCTTATGTCCTGGGTTTTTCCTGACTTATGCTACCACGAGTCCCTGACCAGTTGTGTGGCAAGTGTCCACAGTTCCTGGGGAGGTTGAAAGACATATCTGCATCCATTCGTGGATCCTGAACTTGCATCATTTGAGGGACTCTGGGACTGAGAATTCTCATTCATTGTCCCATGAGTTCATTACCCGTCATAGGTTATTATTATTGTTATTGTAATATATGCTCATGTTAAAGAGTCAAAAGATACTGAAGGGAGGACAGCAAAAAGCAAGTCAAAGAAGGAGATCATCTTAAAGGGAGAGTAAGCATCCCAAAGGTGTGCATGGCACAGGAAGCAGCAGGAGGAAGATGGTCTGTTGGAGAAAAGAGGCAGGGACGCCAGGAGAAGTGTGCCAGGAAGTGACAGGGGCCAGAGATGAACGTCAAGGGCCAATAGAGCTATGAAGTGAGTGACTTTGGAGGGGCGAGAAGAGGGACCAGGTTTGGGACAAGATGCAAGATTCTCCTAGAGAAAGGGCAAAAGCAATCGGTGGGAGTGTGATAAGAATGACTGGTCAGAAGCCAAAGAGAGCCTCAGCATCAGAGGTCTCTAAGTCAGTGAGATAAATGAATGTCAATTTGTTGCAAATTAACTCCTTCTCAGTCTCCTTGCTCAGATCCTATACCTTTTCCCCAAGAAACCCTGTCTCTCCCCTTCAGTCTCGTCTTTACTTCTTAGACTCCCACTTCTGCCAGAACTTGTTTTACCATTTTTTCTCACACAGATCCGTTGACAATGAATTACCTCAGCTTTGGTTGATGCGTGAATGATTTTGCCTTAATTTTTCAAAGATATTTTTGTAGTGTACTGAAACCCAGTTTGACCATTTTCTGTTTCAGAACTTTAAAGATGTTGTTCCACTCTACTACCAGCCCACATGGCTTCTGCTGTCATTCTGTTTTTTGTCCCTCTGTACTGAAGGTGGCTTTCTTCTCTGCTTCTTTTTTTTTTTAATTTAAATTCAATTAGCCAAGGTATAGTACATCATTGGTTTTCTTCTCTGCTTCTTAAACTTCCTCTTTTTCGCTGGTTTTCTGCAATTTAATTTTAAGTTCCTCAATATAGTTGTCTTTGTGAGTTTTTTTTTTCTATTTGAAGTTCATTGAGCTTCTTGTGATTACAATTTCCATCAAATTTGGAAAGTTTATCTACTGATTTTCAAAAAATTTCTTGTACTCATCTCTTCAGGGATTCCAGGTACACATATATTGGACTGCATGATATTATCTCATGGCTTACTGGGCACTGCTGTCTTCTTTTTCTCCCTGTGCTTTAAACTGGTTACATACTGTTGCTACATCTTCAAGTTCACTGATCTTTTCTTCTGCAGTTATAATCTGCTCTTAATCCAATTTAATGTATTTTTTTCATTTCAGATATTGTGTTTTTCACACTATAAGTTCCAAGTACATCCTATTTACATCTTCCACCTATTTCTTCATCACATTCATGTTTTTCTTTGTATCCTTGGAGATATATGTATATATATGACTTATAATAGCTTTTTAGCATTCCTTATTCACTAATTCAAACATCTCTTGTCATTTCTAGATCTGATTGTATTGATTTTTTTTTCCCTGGGGACCGTTCATATTTTCTTTACTTAAACTGATAAATTTTTATTGGATAACAGACACCATGAATTTTATGTTGGGTGCTGGGTGCTGATTTTGTTGTACGTATTTCAAGAGCATTTGATTTTGTGCTAGGGAGCAATTAAATAACTTAAGGTCAGTTTTGTCTTTCGGGGAGTTTTTTACAACATATCAGCATTTATTTTGGGGCTAATTTAGTCTTCATTATTAAGCTGTTATGCCTTTAAGGACTCTATTCATTGTCTCTAAATTACAAGTTTTCTCTCCTTTGGGCTGTTCAGAACTGAAACTATTCCCATCCTTGTGTGAGCTCTAGGAATTGTTTGGTCTGCTGCTCTCCAGTGTTTTTACCCCCCAGTATCTGTTAGCTTCCTCTCATGTGAACTCAGGTCAGTTTTCAGTCAAAGACTCAAGGGATTCCTTTGAAGATCTGTGGATTCTGTCTGTTTCTCTCTCTCTCTCTTTCTCTCTCTCTCTCTGTCTCTGTGTGTATGTATGTGTGTGTGTACAGTGTCCTCTTCTCCAAGTGTTCTGCCCATAAACTCTAGCCACAGCATCCCCTAACTTTACTCTCTGTCTCCTTAACTCAGTCAGGTTCTGTTTCAATTCCCCCTCCCTGTCCTGCAGCCTGGGAACTGACTCCAATAAACTGGAACAATCATAGGCCTCACCCTGTTTGCTGCCTATTGTTCAATGTCTGAAAACCATTGTTGTATATGTTTTGTCCAGTTTTCTTCTTGTTTATGGTGTGAGGGCAATTTCCATAACAGTTAAACCTTACACAAGTAGAATCACAAGTCTCCACTGAGACTTTAAGCAGGAGTGGACCAAATCAAATTTGCATTTGAAAAAAATTGGTCTCACTGCTCTGTGGAGAATGGATGTGATAGTGGGTTGTAGATGGCCAATTTTGAGTCTGTTGAGGCAAGAGATTCTGTTAACTAACATTCAGGGAAACAGCAATTAAGACAGGACAAATAGAGTCATATTTAAAATGTTTTTAATTTACAGGACTCAGTGACTGATTAAATGTGAGGGGTTGATAAGGGAGAAGCAATTATAAGGATTACCCCCATTTCTGGAATAAGCAACTGAGTAAATTACGGTGTTATGTACTCAAATAGAACAATGAAAATTTTGGATGAAAGACCATGAGTTCTGTTTGAAAAAGTTATGTTGTTTGTGAGACATTCAAGCAGTGATGCTGTGTGGGAGTCTGGTCTGGAACTCAAAAGAGGGATCTAAGCTGGAGCTGCTTAATGATTTTTTTTTAATTTTTATTGTTACTTAAATTTTTTTTTAGTGTTCCAGGATTCATTGCCCATTCCCCACACCCAGTGCTCCATGCAATAGGTGCCCTCAGTACCCAACACCAGGCTCTCCCATCCCCCACCCCCTTCCCTCCAAGTCCCTCAGTTTGTTTCTGTGTCCAAAGTCTCTCTTGTTTTGTTTCTCTCCCTGAATTACCCTACTTCCCATTTACTTTCCTTCTCCTACTGTCTTCTATATTACCCCTTATGCACCACACGTAAGTGAAAGCATGTGATACTTGACTTTCTCTACTTGGCTTATTTCACTCAGCATAATCTCTTCCAATCCAATCCCTGTTGCTACAAAAGTTGAATATTCATCCTTTCTGATGGAGGCATAGTATTCCATTGTATATATGTACCACATCTTCTTTATCCATTCGTCTGTTAATGGGCACCTTAGTATTTAAAGCTACAGAGGATGGATGAGACGTTTTTTACTTAGTGCCTGGAAGCTCTAGCTATATAAGTGTTTGTCTAATCTCCTTAAATTGTGAGGCTTTAGGGGTCAGGCTTGGTTTGTTTTCTCTTTTGTAACCCCCAAAGTTCCTGCCACATTGGCTGCACAAGGTAGGGATTAGTTGATGTTTGTGAAAGGGACGGTGATGGTCAGGGACTCCTTTCATGCTTTGAATTTCCTATTGCCTCCTGGTTATCTAAAGGGTTGCCTTAAGCTTCATTGTTCTTGTTTGTTTTTCTGGTTGGCGGCAGACTTTTCAAATTAGCATGTTAGTCATCAGTAGAGGGTCGTGAGTCTCTTGTTCATAATAGGGCTTGTGTCATGTCAGCTTGGGTCTCATGTCCTATCCTGGAGCTGGAGTTGGGACCAACTATGCAGGAGGCCACATTCCTTCCAGGGTGGCTGCTGTCCAAGGCTTGGACTGCTTGGGGAAAATCTTCAGAAGTCCCAAGGGACACTTATGCCTTTGGATTACATAGATTTCACATAAACCTAGAGCTCTCAGAGTCTCCTTGGTCAATCTGAGTTAACCCTGAAAGTTGCTAAAAGGAGCAAAGAGGCTCAAAGGAGCCAAACCTGTTTTTTTAAAAGAACTGAAAGCATTGGATTTTAGCCTTGGAATTGCAGAAAATTTTAAATATTAAAAACAATCTTATTTGGGGATGAGAGATTCTGAATTGTGGGTCTGAGATTCGTTTTATGACGTTGAGAAAGTAACATCCTATCTCTGGTCTCCAGTGTCCTCATCTAAAATTGGGAAGATTGGACTAGATGACCTATAAGTGCCCCTCAATTTCTGACATTAGAAGAATTATATGTGCTTGGCAGTATGAGTCATAGGCCTTGCTTCAATAAGCTTAAAATCCTAGAATTGAATTGAGGAGGGACTGTCCCTTTGATATCTGAATCAGATATCCTATTTCCTGCAAATGTGCTTATATAAAAATCTGGAGAAATCTTGTATATGTTAAAACAAAAATCTCATCTTAGACTATACAACCAAAACAGCTCTTAGAATCTTAGAACTTTATCCTGAGATTAATTATTCATGTATATATGTGCATATATATATATATATATATATATATGAATATATGTATATACTCATCTTTTGAAAATGAAGAAATGGGGTCCCAAGAGGGGATGTGTCTTGTCTGTCCAAGGTCACACAGTCAGTCCATGATTGAACCTAACCCAGCTACTCTTCCCCTCCCCGAAACCCCACAAAGCTGTTTCTCTATCACCCCCTCCCTTTTGGCACCCCCTTCTGCCTCTGCAAGTTCTGCTATCTCTGCAGTGGAACATTCCTGCACAGAGGGGATTAAAAGAGCAGGGGTGGAATGCTAAATCTCCCTGCCCATTGGCAATAGCTTCCCTCCTAAACTGAGCCTAGCGGGCCTTGGCTCAGGGGAACCCACCAGCCCATGTGCAGCCCTGGGTTGTTAGAATCAACTTCAGTGCACATGCCAGGGCTGTCCATGCTGTTCGGTCAGGTAAAACCCCCTAAACAAGTGTTCTGTGGTGGGGGCACTGCTGAGTTTGGGTGTTGTCCTGGAGCCTTTCTGGGCCAACTCTGTCAGCGTGCCCCGCCAAGCTCACAAGCCACTGGAGACCCTGGGCCAAGCTTTGTGTGAAGGCAGGCCAAGTTTCAGAGTGTCCAGCGCCAAGGCTTAATGTCTGGTTCAGTGGAGAAAGTAAGAGGTGCAGATGCTTCTCTCCAGTTGACCTCTTCTTGGCTTTCTGACCTTGGACCTTTAATGACCTATTGGGACCTCATGACCATGTTGGATAAAGTGGATACAATGTTACCTTGCCATCTTGGAGCACATTATCCACATTCTTCCATCTTATGTCACTGAGTATTTACATAAGTCTAATGTCTCATGTCTTCCTTATGCTTACCCCTTATAGTTAGCTCTCAGTTACCCATTAAAGAGAAGTATTAAGGGTCTGGATTCTCTAAAATTCTTCCAGTAACATTGAGTATTTCCAAACACATTTACTAACTGCCTAAAACGATCCAGGAAGTTTGCTAAACTTTACTAAGCTTAGCTTAGCTTTACTAAGGATAATAGAAGTAATTATGCACCATCACTGTCCTCAAGGGGCTTCCCTTGAGTGATGAAGAAACACAAAGATTATTCTTATTTATAGAGCACCAGCTCCTAAGGAGTGTAGTTTCCAAAAACAGAAAGACTTTGTCAGGTACTTGGGTCTCAAATATCTGAGACAAGTCCTAATTGTTCTCTGGAAGAAAGGTGAGATTTTACATAGGGTATGATCAGATGGGAAAATAATAAATGTAAGTTGGCAGAATAGTGTCCTGTGTGAAGTAAGAGTAAAAGAGAAACTTTGGTTAGCACTTCAGCCAAAGAAACAGGAGAGAAGCCATATTAAGTGGAAACTCATATAGTTATGTGATGTCAAACTCCCTTTAGACTTTCCCTTGAAGTCCTCAGTAAAAGCTACCATATTCTTTTTCTGAGGAATGTCCTATGTACTGGAAAGCTTGAGCTCAAGACAGGGTGTATCAGTTATCTATTGCTATAATAATGGTGTGTAACAAACAACCCCTAAACCTCAGTATACAAAAGCAGTTGGTTATTGCTTATCAGTTTAGCATCAGATTGGGTTTGCTGAAAGGCCCTTTTAATCTTGTCTGGTCTTGCTCACGGCCTGGGGTCTGCTAAGTGTGGGCTGATTTAGGGTAGCCTTGACTGTGTAACCAGGATATCTTGGCTCTACTGCACATACCTCTCTTGCTTCAGAAGCTAATTCAGGCATGTTCTCATGTTGATGGCAGAGTTATAAGAGAGCTGAAGCAGAAATATACAAGTGCTTGTTCAAATTTTTACTTGCTTCAAGGTTCTTAACATCCCATTGGCCAGAGTAAGTTAGATGACCAAACTCAGAATAAAGGAATGGGAAATATTCTTTCCCTGTTAATGAATAGTGAGTGACAAAATTTCACGTGGTGGTGTTCCACTGAAGATTACTTGGAAAAGAATCTCCACCTGACCCTCTGTGGACATGTAGCATGAGCAAGTCTTGTTTTTTTTTTAAAGATATGAGATGTTGGAGTTTTGTTACTATAGTAAACCTAATAAACCTAGCCTATCATTGTTTATAATGAGCCAAGTACTATGCTAAGAACTTTATGTACATTTGGTATTTATGTATTTATTCCTTCAACACATATTGAATATCTCTTTCATTTCTAAGATTAAACTCCATTCATCTTCATAACAACCCAGCAAGATAGATATTATTTTATTAGTGTTATGGATGAAGGAACTGAATCTCAGACTGTTTAAATAATTTGTCCAAGGTCATACACTCAGTAAATGGCAGAGAAGGACTTAAACATAGGAGTATTGGATTCTAATTATCAAACTATTAGTCTATTCTACTATTTTTCTACTGATGCTCCTCTCTGGTGATTGTCCACTTTGAAAAAGGAATCAGCCATAAGAAGTAGATTTGAATATAGTGCCTGGACAGAGCATTTAAAGCAAAGAAGAGTCATTTCTTTGCTTAGTCTTTTTCTTCCTCCCATGTATTTGATCTACACTCTAGTCCCACTTAATGTCCATGACTTTTAATACCAGCTGCAGTGGTAGCACACCTGGCATCCTCTCCAATGTGTTCTGTTTCACTAGACAGAGAGATTTTCTTTCCCCAGTGTCAAATCTTACAGCCAAGCTGCAAGGAGACACATTGGTAAATGTTGGCGTGGCAGCAAGAAGCCTGCTGAGCCACAGACCAGGCTTTAACCAGACCTCACCCAGGGGAGGGTTGAATCAGTGCAAGAAGATAGAAGACACAAGTCTTGAGCCAAACCATGAAGGGAAGAGAAAGTGGAGAAGAGAGAGTGGAGCAGCCCTGAGAACAAGATGGGATAGAAGATTAAGTTGATAATGAGGAAGATGGGAAGAGCATTTTTCACCCAGATAGGAATTCATTTTTCCTTCCAGGAAGAATTTATTGAGCATCAAAGGTTAAGTCATGGCCTTCATTTAGATGAGACCATAGATTAGTATAGGAGAGACAGATGTGTAAATAAGTTACGAGATGTTTACTGTACTCCCTTCTCTGAAACACAAAGAATGAAGAATTAAAATAGTAAAGAGAATTCCATCTTCAATTAGGAAACCACTTTGGGGCTGAGATGGTTAACTGCTTGCCAGAGTTCATTCTTGTCTTTCCATAATAGAGGGGAGTGGGTAGGGGACAGCCACCCAGGCAGGACCGCATTTCCCAGCCTTTCCATTGTGTTTCATTGAGCCATGTGACTAGTTCTCATAGTTGGAGTCTGAATAAAAGTGATCTATGTCACTTCTGGGCCAGGGTGATAAGGGATGGTTAAGATTCCTTTGCTGCTCCCTCAGTTTCTCCACCTCCCTCTCTCTCCCCTTCCTCTTGCTGGATAGATGGGCCTCTAAGACCCCACAAAATAGAAGGAGTGCAGACCCCTGAATCACCATGTGGCAGGCTGCCCAGTGACCAGAAACATCTGCATCCGACTTTCATGTAAATGATAAATGAACTTATATCATGCTAAACCATTAAAAATTGAGGGTAAAGTTGTTGTTAGGGAAGCTAATATTCTAAATAAAATAGGCTAAAACCCATATCTGTGACATTCAGCAAAGCTTGGACTTCATCAAAGGAAAACAATGAAAGTATGTTTTTATGTATATGTAGCCAGATTTCCTTGAAAGTAAGAAAGAGGATCCCTAAAAGCCAAATAAATTATCATTTGCTGTAGAACAAAGGAACAGAGGTGTGGGTGGGCCATGGAAGAATGATGTCAGATGACAAGGGAGACTGCCAAAGGAGGCACTATGGAAGTAACTAGTATTATTCCTTCATCCCTGATTCCCATTCCTTAAAATACCTTAGAGGTGAAGTAGAAGAGAGAGGGAAACAACAATTAGACTTGCAACTAATCACCAGAAGAGATATATAAACGTTAAATGACCAGAGGACCCATCAGCTTTGCATCTTCCTTGTGATCCAAACTGACCTTATCCATGGAGGGATGTTTGAAAATCCAGGAGAGACGCAGAGCATATTTGGTAACAGAGTCTGAGACAAGAATCTCAAAGGTAATCTTCTAACAGCCCCACCTCATTCCCCCATTCCACTACATCATATCCCTAAGAAAATAACAGACCAGAGTAAAACATTCCCAAAGTAAAACTACAAATAAACAGACAGGATCCAATGTGAAAAAAATTTAAATAATAAAACTCTTATGGAGGGAAAAAAATAGTATCAGCAAGATGTGGAATTTATTTAGTTGAGAGAAGAGCCAATAATATAGAGGATAGGGATTTTAAAAAAGGAAAAAATGGGAAAATAATGAAGACAATGAAATAAAATAGAAAGCAATACTTATGAAATACAATAGATATTCAAATATGCATACTGGGTATTCCTGAAGAAAAGAACAGAACAACGGGCTACAAATATAGTCAAAGATATTATAGAAGAAAACTTCTGAACTAAAGAAATACTTCAATCTATAGAACAATAAACAAAAACAGTCTTAAGATAATGGAATTTTGATGGAGTATAATCAGGTAGTAAAATTAGGAAATATTCTAAAGGAAAAGTCAGGCTGGCCTATGACTTTACCCTTTAGTGCCAAAGGACATGGTAGCAATGGACACAAAATTCTGAAGATAATGAGTTCATTCTCAAATTTAGTAGACAGTCTTATTGTCTTTCATGTATAAAAGTAACTGAATGGATAAAGAAGATGCGGTATATATTCATACGATGGAATAATGCTCAGCCATCAAAAAGAATGAAATTTTGCCATTTGCACCAATGTGGATAGAACTAGAGGGTATTATGCTAAGTGAAATAAGTTAATCAGATAAAAACAAATATTATATGATTTCATTCATATGTGGAATTTAAGAAACAAAACAGATGAATATAGGGTTAAAGGAAGGAAAAATAAGACAAAAAGAGAGGAAAGCAAACCACAAGAGACTCTTAAAATATACGGGACAAACAGGGTTATTAGAGGGGAGGGGGTAGAGGGTTGGGGTAACTGGGTGACAGGCATTAAGGAGGGCACGTGATATAATGAGCATGGTGAATGAATGCATATTTTATGCAACTGATGAATCACTGAACTCTACCTCTGAAACTAATAATACACTATATGTTAATTAAATTGAATTTACATTTTAAAAAAAGGAAAAAAGTAGTGAAGGACATTCACCAGCAGACTCAGAAAATGGCACATAGCACTCAAGTTCAAGGGGTTGGGGGACTTGATACTAAAACCTAGCCCTCCCTCAATATATCAAAATTACCAGCTAAGGAATGGCGAAGCAATGAAATGCATTAGTTGGTGGTGATCATTAGATTTAAACGAATTCAGAAAAAGGCTGAATAACTGTGGAGATTATGGTCGCCACACAGAATGTAAGTGTTCCAATCACAGCAGTATACAGAGAAAGGCTTAGCCAACAGCAATGGCAGAGGAAGGATGTGGGGATGTGTACATGCCCCAGTTTGCATAACTTCCGTTGTGGATGGTCTGTGAATTGAATATGGAATAAAATTAATAAATCCAGATGTTTATGGATACTGTTTAAAGTTATAAGGGTGATAACGACAAGGATTAGAAACAGACTATAAACCTTCCAAGCCATTAAAAGAAAAGAGGGGGTAAAAAAAGAAACCTCAAAATACAACAAATAGAGAGGGTCAGAGGGAGAAGGAGAAGAGGTAGAGGAAAAAGGAAGGGAGAGAAGAAGAAAAAGGAAGAAATTCCATAGCAAAAAAAAAAATAGAAAACAAAGTAAACATTTTATTTAAAAATCAGATATTGGATTTTAGGTCAAATATATCTAATAGAGCATTAATGTAAACTGTTTTTCTGCAAAAATGAAGATATCCAATAAAGGAAAAGTGCAAGTAGCAGAGCAATAACATTATATGACCCATTTTGGATCAAATAACTGACTGTACATACCCACACTCACATACATGCTTATTTATAGAAATTTCTAGGGGTGCCTGGGTGGCTCAGTTGGTTAAGTGGCTGCCTTCGGCTCAGGTCATGATCCCAGAGACCCGGGATCAGGCCCCGCATTGGGCTCCCCGCTCAACAGGAAGCCTGCTTCTCCCTCTCTCACTCCCCCTGCTTGTGTTCCCTCTCTGGCTGTGTTTCTTTCTGTCAAATAAATAAATTCTTGAAAGAAAGAAAGAAAGAAAGAAAGAAAGAAAGAAAGAAAGAAGGAAGGAAGGAAGGAAGGAAGGAAGGAAGGAAGGAAGGAAAGAAAGAAAGAAAGAAAGAAAGAAAGAAAGAAAGAAAGAAAGAAAGAAAGAAAGAAAGAAAGAAATTTCTGGAAGCCCTCCAAAGAAATTGCTAATAGAGATTAGTTTTGAGGGACTGTGCTTGAAGGATGGGGGACAGGGACACGGTAGGGTCAGGGGAGGATTTTATTCTTCTCTTTATACAGAAAACATGTGTTAGGTCTGTGTTTTAAAATGTAACTTAAAATCAAGTAAGCACAATGCAATGTAAGAAATGTCATCATGGCAGAAGGTACAAAGGGCTTTGGGAGATGACAGGAGGGAGGAACTACTATGCCTGGGGTGCTGAAGAAGGCTTCAGAAAGTAGATGACCTGTGAGCTGAGCCTCAAAGAATGACAATCATTTTTTGAGTATAGATCAAGCAGACAAGGCAGAGGCTGTAGAGACAGAAAAATAAACGTATTTTTCACAAATGAAGAATTTTCCTCGGGTGGTCAGAGCTAGGGTCTGCTCCTCCCTGGGCCTGAATGAATGCTAATTAACAAGTCCTGCAAAGTCTCAAAAAAAGCCTCAGAAATAAGGGTCCACTTCTGTGGAGAGGTGGAAGCTGGCCATCATCTGAGCTCCAGGAGGTGGGCCGGCATGCGGAGGTGAATTCCCAAGGCTTCCCTGCACCCCTAGCTGCACCGCCCTGCCACCCCCAGGAGCACGCAGGGGGGCACAGCAATTTCTGAAGGGAAGACAAGAAAAAGTATTTTTGTTTTTGTTTCTTACCCCTGATTTTGAATCAAGCCATGTGTATGCTCCACAGAGTCCAGAATATGGACTTTGGGACTGGATCCCCCAGCAAAACCCCCTCTCCTTCAGGAGGGAGAGGCGAAGCTCTGGAAGAGACAGAAGAGGACACATCCATGGCTGAGAAACCAAATGTTAAGGAGGGGCTCATCCCACTAGTGCATTAACCCCAAGCCCCCACTCCATCACCATTTTGCCTTTTCCTGCAGTCTGAGCACACATCTTCCCCATTCTGCCACCTCCCCTTTCCTGGTAGTCCAGCCTTCTAGTTCTGTAATGTTGTACACAGGGGCTTCTCTCTCTCCTTTGGAGGGAGCAACCACATGAATCCTCCCACATGGACAGAGGAAATGAAAGTCAAGTGGCCTCTGTCCTAAAGTGAGAATCTTCCTTGGTGGCCTTACCTAATAATCTGTAACTTCTCACTCCCTGCCTTCCTCGGAGCACCTGATCTTCTTCTGCTTGCCAGAGCTCCCACCTGATGGAGGGATGCAGGACAGGTAGAGGATCCTCCCCTCCAAATCCCTGCTTGATATGCTGGGGACAGTGCAGTGAATCTAGGACACTGGGAACAGGAAGGGGCTCGCAAGTGCAGGAACACCGTGAAACTGCTGCTCCCTTTGTGAGCGGCTGGAATCCGAATAAGGGCATAACAGCTGGCCTGAACCCATCTGAGCCCCAGGAATCCAGGAAGCCCAGAACAGTGAGAAGGGACTCAAATAGGAGGTTGGTGTGGGTGGAAAGCCAGACAGCTCACTCCCTCATCAACCTGCCCAGTGACCTTGGGCAAGTGACCACCTCCAAGTTCAAGTTTTCTCCCCTACAAAATAGAGCTAAGAGCTATTGGAACTCAATAAAAAGTAGCTGCTATAATGTTTGTTATTTAGGAAACAGGAAATGCAGATATGGATCACAGTTCCTATTTGTGACTTACCAGGGAGATACACTGAAACAAGCTCAGAACCAGGTGGCCCCGGGCCTTTAGGTGGGAGAAGACACCAGAGCAAGAGTCACTGGGGAGGGTGAATGGCTTCCTGTATTTTAACTGTATATTTGCTCCAGTCCTCATGATGCCCCTTGACATGGAAATCACTGTTCCTATTTTACAAATGCATCAGCTGAGACTCAGACCAGCTGTCACCTCATCACCCAGCTATTAGGTGGCAGAGCTGGGATTTGAACCACGTCTGTCTAGCTCTGCTGCCCAGAGGCCATTCACTTTCTACTCCTTGCTGTCCTTCATCCTAACACCCCACAAAGGTGCCTTTGCCACTTCCCTAGACTAGACCTTTCAGCTGCCCAATCTTAGCAAAGACTCTCCCTTCCCTAACCCATGCCTCTGATCTCTCTCTCCAGTCCCACCAACCCCAACCCCAGCCATACCAAAAGCTAGAGAAGGAAAGAAAATCATTTTTGTAGTGCCTATGATTTGCTGGGATTTTCTACCACTAACCCTAAATGAGATATTATTATTCCCACTTTACAGTTAAGGAAATTGAGGCTTGCACAAGGCTGCAGCTCTAACACAAGGAAAAGCAAAGACTCAAAGCTGGCTTTGCTCACTCCCAGACAATTACCTGAGGCTGCCTTTCATGGGACCCCAGCCCAGGTGCTTTGTCCGCTGAGGACTGCCTCAGAATACACACAGGACTGAAAATACAGAGGCAAAGCCCAACATGGAAGCAAAAGGAGGTTTCCATCCAGTGAGTAAACTGGGAAGTAAGCATGGTTAGACAGTCCCCAAGTGGTGAGCTGGAGAGGAATAGGGGCAATGGGGGATAGGCCTCTGCCTGAGGACCAGGTATAAAAATTAACTGTAAAACTGGGTAGAGACTTGGAGATGAAACATCGGCTACCACCCAAGCCTCAGGATTTAGGAGTTGTTTTCCAAATTCCTATCAGAAATCCCATAATTAAACAGGATTGAAAGCAGGTCATTACATTCAAAGCAGCAGACAGTGGGGATCAAAAGTTTTCAGGCTGCCCAGAGCTAGCTAACAAAGAGAAAAATATTTCTCTTTCCCCAAATGCTAACCAAGTAACATTGCCCCAGGACAAGAATTCCTGCCACTGAAAAAAATGTATGTATTTACATATATATTTAATCTATATTTATTATGTATTTATATATTTTATATATGTATATTTATATATTTAAATACATGTTTAATATATAAATATATATTTACAGATATATGTATATATATATACACCAATTCTGAATCAGGACACAGCTGAAGTCAAATATCCATTTAGCCAATTGACCCTGAGGCGTAGGACAAAGAGACTAGGCTAAGGACTTAGGGATGGGGGTTTTATGTTCCCATGTGTCACTTACTGGCCCCACTGATCCTCAGTTTCTTCATTTGTAAAATGGCCAACATGGAAGTGGTATTGAAAGCTCCACCAGATGTTCTGATGGCTAGAGGTGTACAAATATAAGCAAGTATCAGCCCAATATCAGTGAGTAAATATTTATTGAGTGCTATATCATGCCACCTGACAGTCACTGAGATATAAAGAGGTGAACGAGAAACATTCTTTGTGCTGGGGGTGCCCTGAACCCTCATGGAGTGGGTAGATAGGAAAGGAGGAAAAGCTATTTGTTATGGAACTATGATTGTGCTGAGTGTTGTGAAGGTGAATCACAGGTTGGACTGACCTGGGAAGGAGTCCTCCAAAAGGTGCCATTTGGCTGAGATAATAATAATGAAAATCACAATAACTGTTACTTATATAGTACTTAGGATGGGCTGGCACTGTTCAGAGATCTGGAAGGTTAGTTGGGATTAACACCAACTAACATGGAGAGAGAATTCCAGACATGTGTAATCCGTGGGCAGAAGCTCTCAGAGGAGAAGAAAATGGTGGGTTAGAGGGCTGAAAGGCTCGGGGAGAGATATACAGGATGAGGTCAGAGAGGAGAGACCTTGCAGGGTCTTATAAAACTTGAAAGGCAGTGGGGCCGGCAAGAGACAAAGGGGGCTGGGACTGTGCCAAGGATAACACCCAGCCTTCTGACCTGGATACTGATAGGATGCTAGCAAATTCCTGAGTTGGAAAAAGCTGGAGGAGACCAGGGGTGGTGGGGAAAATCCCAGTTTGGTAATGGCATGGTCTGAGAATCAGAATCCCTTTGCCCTAGTTCTAGCTCTGCTGGTATCTACCTAGGTGATTCTGGGTAAGTCACTTCACAATATCAAAGTCATATGTAGCAATTGGACTAGATTACCTGCAACTGTCTTTTCTAGCTCTAACATTTCATGGTTTTACAGCAGGCATTTCAATGGGTAGCTTAGGGACTAGATTCAGGCTGCAGGAGTGTTTCATTGGGTCCACCAAGAGTTTTAATCATCGGTAAATACCCATCACAATCCAAATTTCTGGCTTTTCTTGAAAAAGAAAGGAAGGAAGGAAGGAAGGAAGGAAGGAAGGAAGGAAGGAAGGAAGGAAGGAAGGAAAAAGAGAAAGAAAGAAAAAAAGAAAGAAAGAAAGAAAGAAAGAAAGAAAGAAAGAAAGAAAGAAAGAAAGACCCACAACACTGGGTCTGAATCAGATCCCCATGTGGTGACAGTGAGCCAGAGTGACTGGGCTCTGCCCAAAGGTCCCATAACACTCATTCAAATGCATAGTCTGTTTGAGGACTCAAGAGTTCAGGGATCATAATTCAGTGTAGAAAAGTTCTTTGTAAAGTGCCATATGCAATGAAGCGTGAGTCTTAATGGTGATATTTAAAGATGATGTGCTTCATTTTGAAAAGAAACTTGATGATGATGGAAGGCAGCAGCATTAATAAACTCTTTCTTAAGACTTTATTTATTTATTGGGGCACCTGGGTGGCTTAGTCATTAAGCGTCTGCCTTGGCATCCCCACTAACAGAGCAGGAAGGGAAAGGAAAACCTTTGAGATTATCTGACTCCAACCCATAATTTAGAGATAAGAGAAGTAATAATAACAGTAACATAATAACCACAATGATAATAAAACCTAATGCTTAATAGAGTTTACTCTGGGTGGCTCAGTCAGTTGAGTGTCTGCTTTGGCTCATGTCATGATCTTGAAGTCCAGGGATTGAGCCCCCTTTCGGGCTCCCTGCTCCATGGGAAGCCTGCTTCTCCTTCTGTCACTCCCCCTGCTTGTGTTCCCTCCCTAGCTGTGTTTCTCTCTGTCAAATAAATAAATAAAATCTTTTTAAATTTATTTATTTATTTTTTTGTTTGTTTATTTGAGAGAGACAGGGAGAGAGAACATGAGCAAAGAGTGAGAGAAGCCAACTCCCTGCTGAGCAGGGAGCCCAGTGCAAGGCTGAGATCATGACCTGGGCTGAAGGCAGATGCTTAACCAACTGAGCCACCTGGCTCTATTTCTATTCTACTTTCAATAGAAAATAACAGAATATTCAACTCCAAGTAGTTAAGACAAAAAAGAAATTCATTGGTCCTTGTATCTCAGAGGCCCAGGGGTAATGGCTTCGGGTGCAGCTGGATCCAGGGCTAGAAATGATGTCACAAGGATCCTGTCACTTTCTCTTTTCTCTGCTTTACTTATCCCTGCATCAGTCTTTATGGGGAAGACAAGGAGTCCCCTGCCAGGCCCAACTGTATTCAACAAAAAAAGGGGAGACACCCTTTTGACACCATATTTCTAAATTTCATAGAAGGACTCTGATGGTCCTTTTTTAAAAAAAAAAAAAAAAAAAGATTTTATTTATTTATTTGACAGAGAGAAACACAGCCAGAGAGGGAACACAAGCAGGGGGAGTGAGAGAGGGAGAAGCAGGCCTCCTACCGAGCAGGGAGCCCAATGTGGGGCTCAATCCTGGGTCTCCGGGATCATGACCTGAGCTGAAGGCAGTCGCTTAACCAACTGAGCCACCCAGGCACCCCTGATGGTCCTTTCTTAAGCCATGTGTCCACCACCGGATCAATTATGGTGCCCAGGGGCATGTAACACTCTGATTAACTACTGTTGTCAAGAAATCTACCATCATGCTTGATGCTCCATTAGGATCATATGGGATGGGAAACGGGTTGTTTTCCTTAGGAATGAATAATAGCTACCCAAAGGCCATTATGGAGAAGGACATTGTTTTGAATTGAATTGTATCCTCCAAAAAATGTATGTTGAAGTCCTAACCCCCAGTACCTCAGAATGTGACTTTATTTAGATATAGGGTCATTGTCGATATAATTAATTGAGATGAGGTCATACTGGAGTAGGGTGGGCCTCTAATCCAATATGACTGGTGTTATTATTAGATGGCCATGTGAACACAGAGAAACAGGAAGAATACCATCTGGTGACAAATGCAGAGAGCTTGGGGTAATGTAGCTGCAAGCTAAGAACACCCAAGATTTCTGACAAACCACCAGAAGCTAGAAAGAGGAAGAAAGGATTCCCCTACAAAATTCAGAGAGACAATGACCCTGACAATACCTTGATTTCAGAACTCTAGACTCCAGAACCATGAGACCATAAATTTTTGCTCTTTTAAGCCACCTACTCTATTATAGCAACACTAAGAAGCGAATACAGTAATTCTAAGCAGAAGAAATGACTTCAGTAAGGGCTGAAGGGATAAAAGTATGACCTTAGAAGCCTTGAAAGGAGAGCATTCCAAGAAGCAGGGGCTTGGTCAGACTGATCACTTACCCTAGGATGTGAAAGGTGATAAAGATGGAGAAAAGGTGAATCAGCAACATCCACTGCACTAGTTCTCTCCCCAATAGAGGCAGAGCAGGACCATAGATTATTGGTGTGACCATGAATTATTCCATTGGCATGACTGAGACAAGTTGAGCTTTCATCATCACTTACTATGAGTCACCATTCTGGAATTTTATTGGCTCAGCTTCTTGTTCTCCTGTAATGGCCTGCCGCCCTTATATTTGCTTGTCTGGTCTTGTATGGATGACCTTCCAGTCTTTGGAGGAAAGACCCTAATATAGACATTTTCAAGGGCTTGGCTCTGCTGGGAAGAATGGCGTCAACTCCTTCAGGTGCCCAGTGCAAGTATCTATTCTTAGCAGAATGTGTAATAGCCTCATCAAGACACCTCTCAAGGCATGTTTGCTGAATGATAACACAGGAGAGTTCTACCTGAGTATCTCCAAAAGGCTTCTTCCTGGGCCTCTGGAAGGGCACATGCCCAACCTGCAGCCAGGCTTCTACTCTATTGGTAGAGAAATAGCATCATCCAAAACAAATCTTCTGAATGGTCAGCAATTGTAAAATAAAAACATTCTTTTCTTTCTACTGAATCTCTTGTTTGTATTCAGCTATATCAGTTAAGTATATTAAGCTACTTAACTCCAATCTAAGTGCTGGGGCTAATAAAGATCAGACACAACCTAAAGAGGTAATGAACATGAAAGCCTGGCACCTTGAATGTACTCAATAATGTTACTTCCCTTCTTATCTAGTTTCTAAGACCTGCCACCCCAGAGGGGTATGAATCACCCTGTATCTCGTGCCTGGGGTATGGTGGTCACCTCCAGCTTAGTCTCCCTGCTTCCTCCCTTGCCTCTTCCCCACAATCTATTCTCAATACAGCACCTCCTTTCAAAGTATAAAGCAGGTGTCACTCCTCTTTTCAAGATCCTCAAAAGATGCCTCATCTGACTCACAACAAAAGCCCTGTAAGTCCTATAAGTCTCTACACCAGCGTTTCTCAGTCTCAACACTATTGATATTTGGGGCAGGATAATTTTTTTTAGGGGTTAGGGGGCTTTCCTATGCACTGCATGCTGTTTAGCAGCTTTGTTGGCCTTTATTCACTAGATGCCAGTAGCATCTACCCCTCCAATGTTGTGACAATCGAAAATGTTTCCAGACATTGCCACATGCCCCCTAGGGGTCAATATCATCCCTGATTGAGAACCACCATTCCACACATCTACAACCCCTCTGACCTTATCTCCTATACCTTCTCCTTCCTCACTCCACCAAGCTACAGTGGCCTTCTTGCTATTCTTTGAACCATCCGGCAGGCTCCCACTCCAGAACCTTCGTATCAGCTATCTGTTTAAGATGCTCTTTCCCCAGACTGGGTTCCCCAGACTCTTTCCACAAATTCACATGACTAACTGTCTTACCTCTTTCAAATATTTGCTTAAACATCACTGTCTCAATGTGACTTCTCAACAACTGTTTTGAAGCTGTATTTACTACCATGTGATCTCAGGACTCTCTGTCCCCCCTCACCTTGCTATTTTTTCCATACTACCTACTATTTTCTAGTACTTTGTATTTTTTTTTCTGTTTATCATTTTTTTTCTATCTCCCTCCAGTAGACTATAACTTCCATGAAGCTTTTCCGTGAAGGAGCTTTTGCTACATTCACTTGTCTTGACTCCTTAGAGCAGTTCCTGGCACATAGGAGGTATTCAATAAATATTTGTTCAATAAAGTGATGTGCCCCTGAGAATGGTGAATTGAGGTATGACAGGAAATGCGTAGTCTTCTCTGTCAGGCAGAGATGAAATTCAGTCTTGCCCCAGTCATCTGCTAGTTGGATAACCATGGTTGAACACCTTGGCTTCTGTGAGTCTTGGTTTTCTCATATGGCAAAAGGGATGATATTTAAATTCCACAGCTGTTGGGGAGATCAGAGGTTATATGGGTGAAAGACTTTAGGACAAGGCCAGGCACATAGTAGGTGCTCAATGATTGCTAAGATTATTACAACAAAAGTGGTAAGTGAAACATGGGAAACACTGCATTGTGCTGAGCCCTAAATGCTAAGTAGAATTTAATCAGTGAAGATGTGTGGAGAAGGGGAGGAACCATATTTGCTGAGCTTCACAACTTTGTTCTAGAAATGGAAGGAGTTATTTTGCCCAGCTTACATGTCTGGAACTGGAATTTTTTTTTTACTTAATTTTTTAAACTCAGTTAACATATAGTATATCATTAGTTTCAGATGTAGACTTAAAAATTTATCTGTTGTATATAACACCCAGTGCTCATGATGCATTTTATTGATAGCCTAGATATATGGAAGGAACCTGAAGAAAGGAAAATTAGGTTTGGAAACCCTTCAATTCTTTACCGATGTTGGTTTTGAAATATACCACGAGCCAAAAGAGAGCAATGAATGGAGTTGAGTTTGTAGTTTGGACATTGAAATTTACAAATCTGAATAAATAGGAGATTTGAATCCAAAAGGATGAAAACCATCTAGCAAATGGAGTAGAAAGGACAGCCTTCTGAAACAGGGAGTCAACCTTGACCTAAAAAAGCTTTATGGGGCAAAACAGGTAAATGAATTGGCCAGTCTATCAAAGCATTGCTGTGAGAGTGCCATCTGCCAGATTCCATCCCATTGAACAAGATGTATTGAATTGAAATACACAATGAGCTGGGTGTTGGGGGGATAAAGAAAAAAGTAAAACGTGTCATCTGTCCTCATGAAGTTTACAGTCTGGTAGAGAACACGAATAAGAAAACAACACATTCTACTATCACATAGAATTCAAAAGAAGTACAAGAATTCAGGCAGAAGTAAATTGCTACAGGAACATGGGGAAGGGAATGAACAATTCTGCTGTGAAGAATTAAAGAAGACTGCATGGACCAAGTTGCATTTGAACTGGAGCCACAGAAAAGCAAGAGAAATGTTTGAGGACTTGACTGGGATGAGAGATTTGTCCAAGGAACCACAGGGAGCTGTGGTTTAGAAGTAAGTAATAGTAACACCTCCCTTGAAACACAGAGCTCAAGGGTCATGTTTTCATTCATTCAATTACAGAATATTTACTGAAACTCTCTTATGTATAAACATTGAGGTGCTGAGGATATGGTGGTGAATAAAACAGACTAAGGCCCTGCCCTCGTGGGGTTTATTTTCTAACAGAGGAGACAGAAATATGTGGACAAATTAACAACATAATTTCAGAGGAAATAAGCATCAAGAAAACTATTGTGGAGGCTTAGTTCTTCTCCCAAACTCTCCAAGCAGCATTTTGGTAGGAATGGGGCAAGAAGCTCACAGTGTTCCAAAAATTTTCTTCCTCCTGGAGACACAAATAATGAAGAAACATTCTTTGGCCCTTCTCACAAAAGTCTAGATAGGAAGATAGGATTGCCTGGGAAGAGTGCAAAGGGCTCATGAGCACATCTAAAGCTGCCTGCATTAAGATTTCAGATAAAGAAACAGAAACCAGCAAAGAAGATCAAGGCCAGTGTGGGAGAAGAAAATCCAGAAGAGTATCCTATCATGAAAGTCAAGAGTTCAAAGCATTTTCATGAGGGAGGACACGTGCCCTGAGTCAAGACGCTTTGCGGGGAAGAAAGAAGAAAGAGAAGGTATTTGGGAGACATTGATGATCTTAGCAAGAGCTCTTTCAGTGAAGCAGTAGGGTCAGGGGTACTTTAGAGCTCATTGTCTTGCCTGGGCTAATTGTTAAAAGATCTTTCCTGGTTTTGGAAGGGAGAGGAGTAGAGGGATGGGTGAGCCTGGTGGGTGTTAAGGATGGCACGTATTACATTGAGCATTGTATGTGGTGTATAAACAATGAATCTTGGAACACTGAAAAAATAAAATAAAATTTAAATTTTAAAAAAAAGGATCTTTTTTGGGAATGGCGTGGGTATCATATGGGATCTGATATCCCGCACTTTGAGAGATTTTGGAATAGACAGGAAATGTTTAGAGAAGGAAAGGGGCTCTGGAAGTCCCCCAGTGAGTCTGTGCTAGACTGGATTGAGCCACAAATGCCTGGACAACCAAGACATTTCCCCTACTTCACCACCACCCCACTTCCCATTCTAGGGCCAAATTCAGTTTCAACCCTCTCTTTACAACTGACCATTGCAGCAGCAAATCGCTGTTGAAACCCGTCCTTAAGTCTCCTCAGCTCAGGCCTATGCCAGAAGGTGCCTATCCAATTGCCAAAGTAAATCCTCACTTCAACCATACCTCTTTTCAACTCCTGGGAACCTCCTGCTTCCCTCTGAGGGCTCACCTTCATTATGACACTAGAGCAGAACTGAGCTCTTGGTCATCCCCTTCACCATGGTTTACATCTCCTTGACTCTGACCATACTGTGTCTTCTTCAAGTTATGTGTATGGATATGTGCATGTGCATAGATGCACATACATGCAGAACACCTCTGCAACTTTCTCTTCACTCAATAGATCTTATGTAATTTCAATACCACTCTAATCTACTCCTTTTAATGGTTTCAAAATATTCCTTGGGTGTGAGTGAACCACAGTTTATTCAACCATTCTGCTACCAACAAGCCTCCCAAATCTTCTGGGAACAAGGGTACATCCTAGAATATATGTCTTACATACTAGTACATTTGGAAGGTTCTTATCCTCCTGGCACGCTTCTAGTCATTGTTCAAATGTCACTTCAAGGATCTCTACTTCTGGAAAAAGCATCACTGATGACCCAGATAAAAGTGAATGCCTGCTCCTCTATCCTCCTAGTCCTATATGCTTACATCCCTACCATAGCGTTTTCAGGAGTGTGTTGAAATTTCTAGTAAGTGTATCTGATAGGAAGTTCCTTGAGTGCTGGGAAAGTGCTATTTATCTCTGAATCCCCTGAGTCTAGCACAGTGCCCGCCATAAGATATGTGTCTAATAAATACCTTGTTGAATTAAATTGCAAGGAATTTGGGCTTTTGAAACCAGACTGGCTGGAGTTTGAATCACCATGGTTCCGTCATTTACCAAGCGTGTCACTTAGCCTCTGAGCTTAGTTTTCTTATCTGTGTAAAGGGGGAAAATAATCCCCAACTGTGTATATTTGTTGGAAGGATAAAGTGAGATCATGGAACATTCATCCTGGCATATGGCTGGTATTAAAAAATGGATGCTATGATTGTCCTTGAAGGAGGCCAGATTGAGACTGAGTTGGCACTGGGCCCTCTCCACACACGTTCAGGCTTTGCAGATAGGAAACTCCCTAAAACAATCTGACATTTCCCAGACAAATGCCCAAATAAATCTTGCAGGTGCCAAGCTGTCTGGGACCTATTGCCTCTACCTATTCTCTAAATACCAAATAACTGAGTCCCCAGGTGGAGATGAGATGACTGGTTTCCAATCCCCATGACATACCTTCATGGAAAGCATTGTGGACATTTCCCAAAACCTCTCCAAACCAAGACACTGTGCTGTGAAGGTGGAAGCCTTGATGAGAGGCAATCAATATTGCTTTTGATACAGATGCAACTGGGGCAAGAGCTGGGAAGGGATCCTCAGCTGAAACCTTTGTCTTGTGTCATCTAAGTCACCTGTCAGGTTTGATCCAGGTGAGACTTTCCCTTTTTCTTTCCCTGTTTCATACCACCTTTTCCTCAGAGTCTAGTCTGGGGCTTAAGAATGTCCTGGATCTCTGAATAGGGATTGATTACACAATGGCACTTTGGATTTAAGAGCTGAAGAGCGGCTTGGGGACAAATATTTCCTTCTGCTGGACAATCCACCTGGGTTCTCATAGTATAGCAAAGTCAGGTTACCTGGACACTGATTCCGCTTCTGGCCCTTCATGGGACTTCAGGGGAAGAGGATGCTTCTTCCCCTTCATTTGGTCCCTGTCTGTGATCTTGCTTCTGCCCTTATCACTGTCACAGAGAGGTTTTCATTAAGTCTACAGTAAGAATAAAAAGAACACAGGCAGGCAAGTGAGTATGTCAAACTTCACTTAGCCATCTTTTAGCTTAATACTCATGAGTGTGGCACCTTTGGTCTCGGGTTCATAGCAACCTCCTTCCCTTAAGGCTGTGACTTATCTCTGCAGAGGGTGTCCTTGGGTGCAAGAGAAGAAATTCGATGTTCTGGGACGAGGGTGAGGGTGCAGAGTTGCTTGAAGCACACTGTTTATGTGTCTACCCAGCATTGTCTACCCAGCATACCAAACACCAGTCATAATTTGCCCCCAGAATCATCCCAGCCTCAGCCGCTGGACAGTTTCAAGTGGCTACTCTGTGATTCCTGCAGAGAGCATCACAGGCACCTGCTCTTGGCTCTCCTCAGTGGGGCACTCAGTATTAAGGTGCTTTCAGAGAGAAACTAAGCATTGTGCTAGGTGAGGGTTTCTTGGTGTTTCTTGGTGTGGGTTTCAGACCTCTTTACAGGTCTGAAAACTGTATTACAAGGCCTGCATATAATTTCTTGATAAGGAAACCAACCAACAAAGATACTACTCTCCACTAACTTCCCAGCTAGCCCAGGGACCAAGAAGATTTCTCCAGCCCATTGGAACTCTAGCAAACCTGGAGGCCTCTTGGAACATTGAAGGGTTTGTTTGGTTTTTGGTTCTTGTGGGTTTTTTTCTCTGCCCACAGTCTCTGGTGCAACCATATATTTTTTTTTAATTTCTTACCTGAGATGGGAGCTTGAAATAGAGGAAGGTTGTCCTTAAGAGTCAGAGAGACCTGTGTTCATAGTAGGATCTACTCCCTAAAACTTTTGTGACAATTAAGATAATGTATATGAAGCACCTATGAGTTTGGTTCCTGGTGCTCAGGGAGGTCTCAGTCAAACACCAGAGATGGTGTTGCTGCTGCTGATGACAGTGAAACTGTTACTCAGCTATCACTGTGTATATATTTACTTATTGGTTACCTAGGCTATGTACTGCATATACTCATATATGCATACAAATGCCACCATCCTTCTTTTTATCCAGTTCATTTCCACCATCCTAGCCACCCTTTGATAAAAGAGAATGATGAAACCAGACATTTTATGTCATTGCTGTGACATCTCAAAGGGGTCCAGTAATTTCCTTCCACTCATTGGAATGACCCTGTGTCTGTAGCGTCCACCATTTTTCCACTGAACAAATATGTAGATATATATTTTAAAGATTTTATTTATTTAACAGAGAGAAACACAGCCAGAGAGGCAACACAAGCAGGGGGAGTGAGAGAGGGAGAAGCAGGCCTCCCGCCAAGCAGGGAGCCTGATGTGGGACTCGATCCCGGGTCTCCAGGATCATGACCTGAGCCGAAGGCAGTCGCTTAACCAACTGAGCCACCCAGGTGCCCCTGAACAAATATATTTTTGTGAGTCTCCTCTGTGCCAGGTATTATTCTAGCAACTGGAATATAACAGAGAATAATACAAACAAAGTCTGCAGTCATAGTGAGAACATTCTGGTGGGGAAGAAAGATGATAAATATGCAAACTATAGTCTAGTCTTTCTCTTAGGGCCACTTTCTTACGTGAACATCCTTTTCCCTGCCCCCCATCCCAACCTAGCTGGGGAAGGTTGAACCATTCCTCAGGAAGAGATGGGCTGCAGAGCTGGCTTCATCAGAGCTCTAGGAGTACATTTCACAGCTTGAAAATCTCCATCTCTACTGAGCCAGAAACCCAGTATCACCTTTGCCTCCCCTTTCTCCCTCCCCCTCACCCCCCAGGGCCAGCCTCCCCCTCACCCAGCATTTAAATCCCACGGCCACTGAAAGTTTATTTAACCCTGGGATGAGTCCTGAGCTCAAGTGGCATGGTCAGACATGAGCTGTGGCAGGCTCACTGTGGCTGCCTATAGACATTGCATTCAAGAGGGATAGGACTAAAGGCCATTGCTGAAACCCAGGCAAGAGATGGTGAGGACGTGATGATATGGTTCCTGACATCTTCTGTAAGTTCTGGTGGAGCTGTCACACTACCCAGCATCAATCAAGAGAGAGGGCAGTAATAAAATGATCATGAGCTGTTGCCAGACGGAGATTGGCCCACAAGTCCTCACCATCTCTTCCCTGGGTTTCAGCTATAACCTCCCAACCTTTAGTCTTATCCTCTTCAAATCCAGTGTCCATAGGTAGCCACACCAAGCCTTCCAAAACTCACATCCTAGTACTCAGTACTGAGCTCAGTACTCATCAGGGGCTCCTCCATGCCCCCAGAATAATGTCCAGATTCCTTGGAACCATCCTGCCTGATTAGGCCCAGGCTCATTTCTGTTGCATCATATCATCTCTCTTCGACTTACGGAGGGTAAAATCTTCAGCCATATTGAACTGCTGGAACTCAACTTCTTTCTCTCACCGTCAAGCTTTTGCATCTACAATTCCTTCTTTCTTTTTTTTTTTAAGATTTTTTAAATTTATTTGACAGAGAGAAACACAGTAAGAGAGTGAACACAAGCAGGGGAAGTGAGAGAGAGGGAGAAGCGGGCTTCCTGCCGAGCAGGGAGCCCAATGCGGGCTCGATCTCAGGACTCTGGGTTTATGACCTGAGCAGAAGGCAGTCGCCAAGCCAAATGAGCCACCCAGGTGCCCCCAATTCCTTCTTTCTAAAATACCCTCACCCCTTGTTCATTTGACTAATCTCACCTCATCCTTGAACTCTCCACTTAATTATTGCTTCCTCCAGAAAGCTTCCCTAGTTCCCCCAAGTCCTGGAGAGATTCACCTGCCAGGATCTGCACAGCACACTTTGCCCTCTATTATGGTGCTATATCATATTTACCTGTTAGCTCATCTGCTTTCCCTGCTACATGGGGAACTCCTTAACTCAGGGAAAATCTCTCTTTCCTGTATTATGTCTGGAACATGGCATGCAGACTCAGTCATTTCATCCATGTGCAATGACAAATCACCCAGTGCTTTGCATCAAGGCCCATGGTGGTGAGGGTCCTGTTTGGCCATATTGGGTGAGCAATCCTTGACTCATGCAACTGGGTCCCTTTCAGGAGGAGGGGACAATGATGAAGGAAAAACCACCTGGCTCATCCCTCTCCATTTCTGAGACATTGTTATATATATATAGATCTCCTCTCCACTCTCTCCTTCACGAGCTCTCCATAGAGCACCAGCCTTTCCAAAACACGACCCACACTTTGCCAAAGAACATCCCACCTGCCCTAACCCCGAGAGATTTTGTTTGTTTTGCTAAACCGCCTCTGCTTCCCTGGAGGAAAAAGGAGAGCTTTTGTTTTGTTTTTTTGTATCACCCAACAGGGGATCCACATTAGACTCTCCATGGAGGTCCAATTTGCAACACCACTTACCCACCATCTGGGGCCTACAAAAGGGGACTAGGCCCCTGCCTAGCCAAATGATAAAACAGCCAGCCATTTTGCTTTGCCCACAGTAGTGTCAGGGGCCAACCAGTCTTGACCTGATGGGAGGGGACCCTCTCCACAAAGCTCTCTTTCTCCGGCCATTTCTACATTATATAGAATTCCCAGGGAAGGGCCTAGGTCTGGCTCTTCAACCAAGGCCAAATGGTTCCCCAAGCCCCACCCAGTTTCTCAATGTGGGAACCACCCAGCTGGCTGCCTCCCTGGCTCACAAGCTGCCAAAATAAAAGGGCTCTTGAGAGTGGCTTTGAGTTCCCACGCAGGAAGGTGCCAGCTCAAGACAGCATGGCTTTGTGCCTGCCAGAATCTGTCTTCTTACCAGGCAGAGGGAAATCGTGTCCTGTGGAGGGATCAGAAAGACCCATGAGGATGACAGGGCCATCCTTACCCCAAGCAACAAACTGGAAACATACCTACTTTTAAGGGGAGAAGACTCCTGACCCAAAACATAACTCTGAGAAAGGTTCTTCCTAGCCTCCAAGACAAGCAAAATTTCTCTAGAACCCCACACACCAGAGTTCTCTACTTTGATAACTGTTCATTCAGAATAGCCTCAAACTAAAAAATACCATACATCTTCATTGGGCCCCTAATCTACATGTACTTAAAGATAGAGATAGAAATCCCCCTAGATGGGCAAGATACTGTGTATAATAGGGCTTATGAAGACCTTTTCTCATGAGTGAAGCTCCTCAGGGGTCTACAGGTTGCCCTTTACCTTCAGCCACTGGAAGACACAAACTATGGCAAATGGAAGAACAAAAGCAAAGGAAAGTAGAAAATCCTAGACACTGGTTCAGACCTTCATCATCATTACTTTTCTCTGTATCAACTGCTGTTCTCTAGAATTTTAGGCTCAAAGCTTCAGACAGTTCCCAATTTGTATAGACTCATGGACATTTAGAACTTCTAAGGGACACATGAGATCATCCCATCCAGCAAACTAATGATTCGTGGCCCACCATATGCGTATGAGTGTATGTGTGGGAGTGGGGGTGTAAGGTGTGTGAGAATAAGTTCATGTGAGTGAATGTGTCAATGCGTGTATATGTAAGCAGATGTTTGGTTTCGTAGGGAATGGAAAGAAGACCTAGTGAAGATGTCCAACATTATAACTAACACCCCAAGAACCTCTGTAAATTAAAAAAAAGCAAAACTTTGAAAACAATGAAGCAAAGTCAGGCTAATTTAACCTCATCGCTCTGCAAACGTGGAAATTGTGACCTGCTGAGGAGAGGGATGTGCCGAATAATTTTAAGTTTTCAGGGCTGGAAACCAGGTCTCCTGGCTTCCACCTGGTCTGCCATGCTTTGCTCCATTACCAGCAGAATTACTCTCATTATTCTTGAACATCTGTAGTGTTCACATAAGGGGTATGTTGTCCAGGTTCATCTTTTTAGAAAATGTGCCCATTCCTCTACGCCCTCCTACTTCCCACTCCCTACACCTAACTCGTTGCTCCAACTATTTAGCTCCTCATTCATTATGAAAGTAATACACACTCAGTTGTATATTTCAGTCTCCACATTGTATGAAATACACACACACATATCCTGCAGGAACAGTTCTCTTGCACAGCATGCTTTCTGGAAAGACTGGTCTCCAGGGAGAGCAGCTGAAACAAGATGGGCCAGTCAGGGTTCTTCCCTGAGAATACTGACAGCAGAATAGAGAAAGAGAGTCATCCCTTTCTGCTGTAAGTTGTGAAACTTGTGTTAAGAGTCAGTCTACAAGAGATTGAATCTGAAATACAGAGGCTCCTGGGTGGCTCAGATGGTTGGGCATCTGCCTTTGGCTCAGGTCCTGATCCCAGGGTCCTGAGATCAAGTCCCGTGTTGGGCTCCCTGCTCAGCATGGAGCCTGCTTCTCCTTTTCCTTCTGCTTATTACTCCCCCTGCTTGTGCCCGCTCTCTGTCAAATGAATAAATAAAATCTTATTTAAAAAAAAAAGAATCTGTGCTGAGTGAAATAAGCCAAGAAGAGAAAGTCAAGTATCGCATGGTCTCCCTTACTTGCGGTGCATGAGGGGCAAACTGGAGGACAGTGGCAGAAGGAAAGCAAATGGGAACTAGGGTAATCTAGGGAGGGAAATGAAACAACAGAGATTTTGAACACAGAAACAAACTGAGGGACTTGGAGGGAGGGGGGTGGAGGGA